>VZTV01069263.1:4954-26329 GCA_013400875.1 Anhinga rufa | reverse complement strand
GGATGGGTGACAAGAAAATCTATTTGTCTTGGCTGAAATGACAGTTTAAAACTCTAGCCCTTTTATAATACAAGTGCTCTTACGGATATAATGGATCTGATTTTCCTCTCAGTTACCTGAGTATAAATCAGGATTATCTCCTTGAAATTGCACCAGCTTAAAGCAGAATCCAGCCCATTTCCACACGTGTGAAAATGTTGTCTTCAGCAGTTACATTTCCAAGCATTAAATACTGTGGGTTAGACAGAGAACAGAAACAAGCTCCTGTAGTGTCTGGTTTCTCTTACTGCTAGGACTCTTGACCTGTAGGAACTTTACCAATATACACATTTCAGAGTCAAAACAGTGCTAGTGTGGTCATGCCAGGAAACTGATTTCACTGTTGGTCTACTCTGAAGAAAAAGACTAGCTTCCATCTCTCTGATAGCCCAAAGCAACATAGCGGTTAAGGAAGGTTGTACCAGCATAGGAAAGTCCTTTGTGAGCACATTAATGCTGAGATAACTCATAAACTCCCCCAGCAGAGGCTGTGGATTTGGTCAGACTGAGGGAAGGGCTATGTGTGCCTGTGCCTCAGGGAGTCCCAGAAACCACCAAATCTCCCTTAGCAAGTCCAGGCTGCCACCAGGGCTCTTGCCTTGTGTTTCACCAGTGAAGATGAAAGATATTTTTCAAGATACTTTAGCTTGTCCCAGGGGAACCAGCATAAGCAGACAGGGACTGGGGAGATGAGAGGGTTGCTTAAAATTATCCTTGCACACATGTAACATCTGAATCCTGCTGAGCATTTCTTTGTACTAATTTGGGACCCGTTCTACAGTATTCCTAGAAGAGAGTTGTTCTAGGGAGGGTATTTCCAGGAATTAAATTGCAGCCTGTTTAGTTCCAAGGTATCCACCATAAGTAGGAAGGAAATATATGTCACTAACAGAAAACCAAAAAATTTGTTGTAGGTCTGTGGAAAAAGAAGAGAGATGTCAGTACTGACATCAGTATTTTTCTTCTTTTTTAATGCTTCTCAAGAAAGTTTCCCTTATGGTGATGCTTTTTAGAGAAAAAGCTGGTTTGCTACTGAAGAGGGAATTAAAATTGCTATTTATTTGTGCTCCCTTTATATATAGATACAAATAACTATGAATGATGAGTCAAATGTCAGGCGTGACTCTTGGAGTTATGGCTCTGCATTAATCTTCAGCTTGGCAATTTTTTTTCCCTTCTTCCTTCAAATTTGTTTCATCTGAAGGGTTATCCCCCTCAGCTCCTCAAGTGGGAGATCAGCTACCCAGCTTCAACTTCTCTGCCGTAATCCCTCTATTTAAAGGTGAGATAATCAGCTTTTGTTTGGTTGACTTGGATCTAAGACAATCTCTGGACTAAAGACAAAGAAGAGCCTACATGGAGAGAATGTAGAGTCTCTGCTTGCCCACACAGAAAGGAGGTGGCCTTTTATGCTCTTTCCAGCACTGAAATTTCTCATGCCCTGCAAACCCCAGTGGTATAACTTAGAGCATTACCCAGAGACAAACATGCCTGTTAGTAAGTGAATATCGTTTGGACAGTAGGCTCAGGATTGGCATGGGTGATCATCCCAAGAGAGAGAAAGAATAAACACTTTGTTCATCAAGTGATGGCACACAAGGTTGCTGCTTGGGGAGCTACCTTTCAACTCCTGTTGACTATCACTTTCCTTTTAGGATTGTGTGTGTTTTGGAGGAGAGGCAGAACTAGCCTTTCTTTCTTTTCTTTTCTTTCTTTCTTTCTTTCTTTCTTTCTTTATTTATTTATTTATTTATTTATTTATTTGTTTGTTTGTTTGTTTGTTCCGTTCTTCCTTCCTTCCTTCCTTTCCTTCTTTTCTCTCTCCTTTTCTCTCTCTCTCCTTTTCTCTGTTTCTTTCTCTCCCTTTCTCTCTTTCTTCTGAATTTAATGCTATGAAAAATCACTGGAGAGAAAACTCGTGAGAACAAAACGTTTTTATACCCACAGAAGTTGTGGAGGCATCCAGGCTACCTCACCAGCCTGTATCAAAATGTCTCAACAGTGGCTGAGAATTTCCCCAGCGAACTGTATTCCTATATCACTTCTGCTTGGATCTTCCTCCAGAAGAGGCTCACAGGAGTACTTAATGGACACTGAGTTTGGGCTTCTCCCCACCACAAAGTGAGATCCCTCAGGAGCTATAGTTCAGCCAAAGATTCTGGGCCACAGGAAAGTGAAAAATACAGGGTATCAGATTAAATTCCCACAAGGCAATGGGACTCTTCAGATGCTGGTGAAATTAGCAATTTTGTTATCTCCAAGCAGACATTTCACTCTGCAATTCTATTTGATGCTTTTGATATTTCAGGTTTTAAGGTCTGTTTGGGACTAAACAAATACTAATATAATCAGAATTTCAGCAAGGCAACAATTCACATTTTAGGACTAGGTTAGGAAAAGGGCCTAAAGAAGAATGCCGCTCTGCAGTGTATTCCTCTAGGAAACTGCAGGTGTTAATGCTCAGGGAACGAATAACTTTGTTCGTGCCCCTGGAGTGGGGTTCCTGGTTCTGGTTGGGTGCAGTAGAAGTTACCATACAATAAATATCTTGGCTCTTCACAACATAAAATATGATGCTTTGTAGCTGTGAATGGCTAAGGGAAAATGCACCTGGAATTGTCAAATAACTGATAAGTGTTGCTAAACACTTGTATTAGTTGAACTCATTGAACAAGGCCACACAGGCCAGATCTGATCCTGCCTGCAAGCCCCTATAGGCTCACCAGAAAGTGTGCAGGATCGGGAGGGACCTCAATGGCCTTTCTGAAAAATCACCCTGGCACAAGAACTGTCCAGTGTTTCCCCACCCAGGTGTAGGGACCTGCTGGTGGTCA
This sequence comes from Anhinga rufa, assembly GCA_013400875.1. Taxonomy (NCBI): domain Eukaryota; kingdom Metazoa; phylum Chordata; class Aves; order Suliformes; family Anhingidae; genus Anhinga; species Anhinga rufa. The sequence goes on along the minus strand of VZTV01069263.1, from coordinate 23,456 downwards.
GATGTCTGAGAGCATGGAGCTGGCATGGAGGTATGTAGGGACGCACTCCTCCAAAGAGATGGGTCAGAGGGTTGTGACATGCCCCCTCCCCCCCCCCGCCATTGCAATCTTATGATTGCACTGTTACAGATTCAAACTTGGCAAATGCAAAAGTTAAAGTTCCCATGGCAACAGTTACCTACCACAATTCATGACCTGTATACTTATCATACACATTTAGCATCAAAGGGGAATATATTACATGACACATTTAACAAAGAAAAAAAAAGAAAAGAAAATACTCCAGCTGTGGAACGCAGCCAAGTTAAAGATTGCTAGAAAAACCTTGATTTTTGCACTGCTTGACCTTTTCAATTTTAACTGTAAAACTTCATGGTTACATTAACAAAGATTTGTACTTATTATCTGTTCACCTCATCCCACAGATGGTAAGGGCATTGTCCAAGCAGAAGAAATGTTCTGTTCCCTAGATACAGTCTATCATCTACTAAGTCTATCTACTACTATGATGGAGTGACTACATCAGCAGACAAGGGAAGAGCTACAGATGTCATCTATCTGGACTTCCATAAGGCCTTCGACACAGTCCCCCACAGCATCCTTCTCTCTAAACTGGAAAGATATGGATTTGATGGGTCGACTGTTCGGTGGATAAGGAACTAGCTGGATGGTTACATCCAGAGGGTAGTGGTCAATGGCTCAATATCCAGATGGAGACCGGTGATGAATGGTGTCCCTCAGGAGTCCGTACTTGGACCGGTACTGTTTAATATCTTCATCAACGACACAGACAGTGGGATCGAGTGCACCCTCAGCAAGTTTGCAGATGACACCAAGCTGAGCGGTGCAGTTGACACACCTGAGGGATGGGATGTCCAGGGAGACCTGGACAAGCTGGAGAGGTGGGCCTGTGAGAACCTCATGACGTTCAATAAGGTCAAGTGCAAGGTCCTGCACCTGGGTCAGGATAACCCCTGGTATCAATACAAGCTGGGGGGTGAAGAGGTTGAGAGCAGCTCTGCGGAGAAGGACTTGGGTATACTGGTGGGCGAAAAGCTGGACAAGAGCCAACAATGTGTGCTCGCAGCCCAGAAAGCCAACCGTGTCCTGGGCTGCATCAAAAGCAGCGTGGCCAGCAGGGCGAGGGAGGTGATTCTGCCCCTCTACTCTGCTCTGGTGAGACCCCACCTGGAGTGCTGCGTCCAGCTCTGGAGCCCCCAGCACAGAAAGGACATGGACCTGTTGGAGCGGGTCCAGAGGAGGGCCACACAGATGATCAGGGGGCTGGAGCACCTCTCCTATGAGGACAGACTGAGAGAGTTGGGGTTATTCAGCCTGGAGAAAAGAAGGATCCAGGGAGACCTTATTGCGGCCTTCCAGTACTTAAAGGGGGACTATAAGAAAGATGTGGGCAATCTCTTTAGCAAGGCATGTTGTGACAGGACAAGGGGTAACGGTTTTAAACTAAAGGAGGGTAGGTTTAGACTGGATATAAAGAAGAAATTTTTTACACTGAGGGTGGTGAGACACTGGCACAGGTTGCCCAGAGAGGTGGTAGATGCCCCATCCCTAGAAACATTCAAGGTCATGTTGGACGGGCTCTGTGCAACCTGGTCTAGCTGAAGATGTCCCTGCTTATTGCAGGGGGGTTGGACTAGATGACCTCTAAAGGTCCCTTCCAACCTAAACCATTCTATGATTCTATGATTCTAAGTCAATGTTCATTCTCATTTTCCACTGGTGGGCTGAACTTCATTTGTAGTCTTGCTGGGACAGGAATTAACAAATATATTAAGAGAAGACGACTTAGAAATAGAAAAGTAGAGAGATAGAAAAACTGAATGATATGATGTCAGTTCAGGCAGCTGTCTGCTTTATTCACTTTTGTAGTTCCCTAATCTCTCAGAAATATAAGCAGAATTGCATGGAATAACATGGGTTTTGTATCCTAGTTTCAATGCAGAAATGTGGCGGGTTTGCCCTTTCATCATATATATAGGAATGACCTTAACAGCTCAACCCAAAGCTCAGCTACTCCAGCATTATGCTATCAACAGTGATTGACAACAGGTGCCTGCAGAAGATGATAGAAACAAGGCAAAGATATAGAGAGACTTCCCAGAAGTTTCTCTCAGCCTCAAGCAAGCTACAGCTCGGGAACATCATGAAACAGATTTATATTTTTTTTTCTCTTCCTGTTCTGAACCCATCAAGTAATTAATTCATTTTATGCAAAATGCATCAGAAACAATAATAGGCTGAATTTAGCCCTGAAAGAAGTGGGTATCATTCTATCGATCTCAATGAAAGTACTTCTGGGATGAAATTGTGCTACTTGACCTAATTCTCTCCTGGTATCCTTGCAAATGCAAGCAATTTCACCAAATCTGTGAAAAATGAGGATAAGTAAAAGAAGAATCCTGGTGGATGTTCCAGGCTTTCTGTCTCCATGCACTTGTGTCCTTGTTGACAGCTGCTCACCGCCACTATAAACCACTGTCAGATCAGATTGGCGTTGCCTTGCACATTAACTCCACATTTCAGATGGTGTAAGCTGTCATAGTACTGTTCATGTCATTTGATGTGAACTGATTTGCTCTAACCAGAGCTTGGAGCAATTTGATGACATTGCCTGTTATTACACAAAACACGAGGCAGTGCTGAACAGCACAATTGGACAATCATTAATTTCATCAACTTCATTAACTTCACCATCATGGTAAGAGTGGGAAAATAGCTTTTTATAGCTATTATGACAGTTTTGTGCTGTGGTTTCTCAGGAGTTTCACTAACTTCACTTCTATAAATCATTATTTCCCCATACAGGAGTTTTCCCAGGCAGACTACCCAATGCAGGTATGCAGTACCTGCCGTATACTCTATACCCCACCCCACCCCCAAGAGGAGCAGTGTGTATGAAGGTATGACAGTGTATATGTATGCAACCTATACCAAACCAAACAAAGGTGTATTTACCTGTTCTTTACTCACATCTCCACTTAAAGTGAGATACAGGTATTTCTTACACAAGGGACTTGCTGTTAGTCTGTTACATATACACTTGGAAGTAAAAATTATATAATCATGCTAACTACCATGCTCCAAAACAGCTGTTATGCAAGCAAAAGACTTAGAAATATAACCCTAAGTATCATCAATACACTTTGTGAACAGATTCTTAGTGCAGAGTTATGATCATTGTATGTAAGTTATAGTGCAGCCTATTTGAAAGATATGTTTTGAAACAACATCTCATTTAATGGGACGATAACATCTCTAAAGGAGAAATGTTACAGTTATTTAATATCAAAGAAAAAACATAGATGGGTACCTGTCAATACAAAGGTTGTCTTTGTCCTAAGGCTCTCATGGGTTGAGGTTTGGGAGTTTCTGAAAAGGCTCACTCTTTAATTAAAGCAGAGAAAACCATTTCTACTTGTGACCAGGTATGATTAGCTTTTGACACCCAATTATCTCCATATACCTACAGTAAAAAGTTATCTAGATTTCTTGGATTGCCAAATTTAACACAAAGAGAGCTTCAACTCATACAAGAGGATAATAAAACTGCTTAAGTGTGACAATTTGGGAAAATCTGAGGTTTCAATGATAAAAAGTTGCTCCTTGTAATACCATAATTGGTATCCATCTTGGCCTACAGATTGGCAGATCGTTTCTTTTCTCTCATTCTCAGACAATAAATGTCTTTGCTGGTGGTGGGTCAATATTAGCATTTCATTTGCTTGACATACACATGAGGAATATCTGCCAGCTCTGTCAAGTCTGAGGCATACGTGACATATTCCCTGATTCCTGCTGTTATTGCAGCTTCTAACCTAAGAAAGAGTTTCTTCCTTTCCCACTTGCCAACTCACAATATCTCAGCAACACAACCCTGGAAATGATCTCCTCATCATAAAGGCCTATGCACTGAGCTGTTCAATTTGTACTCAAATTAAATTGTCGTCCTGATCAAAGAAAACAGTTGAAAGCTACGGAGTTGGAGCATAGCCTGGCTCCATCTCCATTTCTGTATCAAGTCTAATTCAGAACAGCATGGGTCCCAGCAGGGGCCATGTGGGATTCAACTGGGCTCCACTCCTCCACTATGTAAGGATATGAGTTTATCCCTAATCTTTGTTTCTTTTCGCTAGCTAGGTATTAAGCCATGTGAGGGGACCTCCCTTTTATCTCATGACTGTTTAATTTCTTTAAGACCCTTTGGTGATGTGAATTGCTTTTTAAAAACCCAAGTCCACTACATATCAGGCAGCATGCCCTTAGCCTGATTCTCATTAACTCCTTCAAAGGATGCTAATGGATTTGTGAGGCATGTTTTCTCTCTACAAAATTATGTTTACCAATTCTATTTTCTATGATCTGTACCAATTTGTCTGGTACAGAAATCAATTTTACTGGTCAGTAGTTTTTCAGCTCTGCTCTTTAAACTTTTTTTTTTTTAATAGCATCACATTTACCACTTTCTATTTCTCTCCTTTCAAGACTGATTTCAGAAATTAGTAGTTTAGCAGTCTCATACTTTAGCTTCTTTAGAATGGTTGGTTGAATGCTACCTGGTCCTTGAGATTTGCTACTGTTCATTTTATTGAATTACTCTGAAAATCTCTTCTGTTGACAGTTTGATTTGAGACTGCTCTTCAGGCTTGTCCCTGTAAGGAACGGTTCAGGTATGGAAACCTTCATGACCTCTTCTGAAGAGAACATTGATGCAAATCATTCGTTTAGCTTTCTCACCATGGCCCTAGCTTCCTGGAGTATCCCATTTGCACCTTAATCATCTCTCAGCCTATTGACTTTCCAACAGGCTTCCTGTTTCTGAGAAAGTTCTTATTAGTCACTTTTATGCCTGTAGGAAGTTGCTCTTCAAAATCTTTTTTTGGCTTGCCTCATTAGAGTTCTATGTTCAACAGGATGAGTTTAACTTGTCTTTTATTTTCCTCATTTGGACAGGATTTCCATATTGATATGGATGAGTACTTTACTTCTAATAGCCTCCTCTAGTCTGTTGTTTAAACATGCTGGTTTTTTTCAAAATCTTTTGGGGGCTTTTTTTTTTAAATATGTGTTATATGCTGACTCTCAGATTCTAATAAAGCATACTCCTCCAAAGCATTTAATTCTTTTGTCCAGCCCTTTTAACTATTTCTTTTACTTTCATGTAGTTTTCCATTTTTAGAACTTAACCATGATCATCATTACCTTTTTTCATGCTTTCAGTCCTGCTCAGATGATATAAGTATTTACAGTTTGATGCTGTACCTGTGCATTGCTTCACAGAATATTTAATTTTTTTTCTCCTTTTGGGGGTTTTGGATTAGTTGCTCCAAGAACTAGCTATTTATTGACTCCAGGATTTGTACCTCAGACTCCAGAGACCTTACTGCTACTAGAGGAGAACTAAGATTTGAAATTTGCTGTGTACTCTCCTTGGAAATAAAATCACTTTCCTGTGTCTTTGACTACCCAGCTGCAAAAAAAAAAAAAAAAAAAAAGGTTACAAATATTATATGTTGCTGTAAATCAGAAGTCACCAATTAAAAAAAATTAAACTAAGACACAAGGACAGTGGCATTACCTAGTATCTGGAACACTGACGGCCGTCATATCCTTAATTATCTACAATTACCTGTGATAGGCAACAAATTAAGTACACTAACTCTTGAAGGTAGGTAAGTCACCCTTCATAAGCCAATGCATTTAACAAATTTCCTTGTTTATCTCCTAGGTCCAGAAAGGGCTGTGAGGTTCATAATAAGCTCTGCAGGAGCAGAGTGGCATATCACCTGAAATAGCCAGATTTTAGCTGGCCCAGGCCGGCTCCTGTTGCCTGGGGATAATGCCTGCAAATCTGTGGCCTGCAGGAGGAAGGAGGTGGGCTGCTTCTGTCAGGAGGTCCTTGCTGTCAGTGCAAAGCCTGGGACAGGAGCCACACAGCCTCTCCTCCCCACCACGTGGCTGGCCGTATCACCCATGCAGACTGCCCCTTCCTCATTGTGTCCTTGGTGCCAGGCCTGGACTGGGAGTCTGAGCTTTGGATGCATCTCCAGATTTTTCAGTGCAACAAATTCAGATGCAAATTAAGAGTACACACAAATGTGGCCAAGGGCAGCTGCTCACCTTGAAGCTTCACAGCCTGACCAGTTACCCAAACCATAGGACTCTTGCCAACAGCAGCTAGGGAAGGAAATTTTCACAAAATACCTAGGACTGCTTCTCCTTGTATTGCCTTCACCAGTCACTTTGAACTCTGCAAGTGTCGTGTTAGCAATGCTCCCATTGACTGAACTACTGTGGTGTTACCACAGTTCCTTTGAGGCCCTTCAAGGTGCCCTGAAAGGACTTGGTTTGACACGCTTTCTGTAGCTCTGGCTGCCTCAAAGAAAAAAGCTGCACTTTTCCAGAGCTGAGAGACCTGATTTCACAGATTTTTAAGGCCAGAAGAGACAAGCATGTTCACCTGTCACTCTCAAACACCATCCCTCTAACACCAGGCATAGATATGACCCTGGCATTGAAGCTTATTACGTTAAGATTATTAAGCTTATTAAGCTTATTATTTGTTATTTTCACAGCTGCTTCTCTGCATGTGTTTGACTAAGGGGAGAAATTCTCAAGACAAAACTGCTTTTCTATTTCAAATTGCCTTATCAATATGTTTGCCTTTTGGGGTGACAGGAAAGGTAACCCCGATTCTTGTATTCATCAATATTCATAGAGGTGAGAGGATTTAAGCAGTTAGGGTATTGTTTGAAAGAAAATTCAGATCCCATTTGCAAACACCATCACAGTGATAGAAATTGTTCATTTTCCCTATAATAATTGCTTCAGAAACATCCTCCTTGTATTATTTCCAGCTATCAGAATTAGTTGGCAAGGTATGGCCTAAATTCTAATACAGAGCAATTGTAGTAAATGGAGAAACAAGTATAAATTATACCACTAGTGAGCCCAAGAAAGGATTGCAGTGATAAGGGAAGATGAGCTGAATCATTTCTTTCACCTTATCTTCTACTGGTAATAAAATAAAAATAATGAATAATAAATAATTGTTAATATAAAGAACAAGCTATTTGTATGCCTTGCCCTTCCATCCTCATAGAAAGTTCTCGCCAGCCAAGTGTAGCACTTGAGTTTCCACCATTTCATCCATTGAACATTTGACTGTATCTGTGTCACACAACTTTAGATCCCATTTAATTCCTAATGTTTAGCTCTCTGTGTCATGAAAATCCCACCCTGTATGCAAGCAGTCTCATTTAAGGCAATTGAACTGTCTTCACAAACAAGGATCTGTACAGTAGTTGAGTCACAGAACGAGCTAGCATGGACAGCCAGGAAGTTGCTGTGCTCCCCAGAGCACAGGTGAGGCTGCAGTTCCTGCACTTGTGCTTCTGCCTCTATTTTTTGTTCTTGCTGTTGACAGAGAACTTCCATCACCAGCAGTCTCCACCATACAACTTTGCAGATCTTGCATAAGCATTTTAAAAAGGGAGGGTTGGTGCATCCCTGTTTCCACTGGGCTGATCACAAAGGCAAGAGTTGTGATTTCAGCAGGCACAGATATATCTGCACTAGTACTGAGCAAACCAGCATGGGCAGCAGCAGCAGCACACTGTGGCACTGGGAGTTCAGGATAAATTGGACAGATCTGCCTAGAAATGATGAGTACATGCTGAGGCAGCTGTTATGCACTAAGGATCATACTGCAGAGCATCCTTCTAGTGGTACCCAGGCTAACAGCACCAGAGGTGTCTCTGCCCTTGCTGCAATGACACCTCTGATTACAGTGTAGGTGTTTGTTGCTGCTAGACACATCAGTGTGTTAAGACTGTTTTGTGCGGCTCTGGGGACATGAAGCAAAAGTAAATAAACATTTACCAGTGAGGTGAAATGGGTGGTAATGGCTACTAATTATGTAAGTCAAATAAAATAACTAGTGTTTGAATGACTGACCTTTAACTTCTGTAACTCAGAGAGCACCCATTTGCTACAGCATTCAGACATCAGTTGCTGTCGCATGGCTAAACTTGCTTTATTATATAGAAATTCCTCTTTCTGTCTGCCCAAGCTTGGAGTCAATAATTTTTCAAGAAAGTTTATTATTGTCGCCTCTGAATTTTAACCCCATGATGCAGGGCTGATGCGTGGGTGCTTTTGAGGATTTTCTGTTTTCAGATTTTCCCAGATGTCTGGTGTCTGAGAGAAGATGTTTTCTTAAAGAAGAACAAATGTTACCATCAGACTAATATAAAATAATGAAATTAAATAAAAGCATCTATAAACTGCTTCATGGAACTTGTGGAAATAACTTGTTTAAGGCACTGTGACTGTTGGCAACTAAAACTGTGCAGCTATTTTGCAGAGCTGAATTTCCTGCTGAGTAACAATTTACATCAACAAACTAATTATATCTCAGAGTTATTAACAAGCTTATCTATTAATTTATGTGTTCATTTAAAACCTACTAAATAGAAACGCATTCCTGAATAAACACTAATCTCACTTTTGGGGGTAAATTTTCACTCAATCATATTTGTTATAAAAATATCATGAAAATTCCCACATTGTTTATGGAATTTAAACCCAGACACTAGATTGATTATAGCTAGGACACTGACAGCCAGAACTAGGAGTGTTTTCGCACTTGTGCCACCTGCATCAGTATAAACGCTTTAGACACTATTGATATCTATTCATGCTCATATTAACTGCTCTCAGACTAACAGAATTCAGCATGACCTGCTGCATGTCATTAAATTTGAGTCATATTGACCAGAGAGTGAAAGGCATATAGGAATTATCAAAACTAGTCCACACCTGAGTTGCGTATAACTTTATTTGTGGAGGGTTTCTTTTCAAGCTGACTACTTTTGGCTAGATCCCTCCACTAATCCTGAACAACGTATCCAGAAGTTGCTACCTAGATAGACATTTCTTGGAAACTGAGAGGAAAATTGGTTTTAACACGAAAGCATAGACTGAGACTTGAAAGATCTGGCTTCAGCTCTGAGCTGTCTTCTAGACTCTCCGGAGGCTTTATCAAACCAGGTCATGTGTCCCCACTTTACTGTCTTGCACTCTCTCTGCTTTGGTTTTGGCTTGGGTCTTCAGACCATGTTTTTCAGGCTCATGGACATCCACAGGTGGCTACTTGCTAAGGGGTGACAAATAATGGCTAAGGGAAAGCAAGCTTACTCTTGGCAGGCTGCTATTAGTGAAAGTGAGGATATTTTAAAAGGGACACAAATAATGAAAGCTTAGAAGTCCACACTTTTAACTTTCAGTTCTACCAGGTGAGCTGTCTACCAGGTGAGCTCTTTGCACAGTGGAGCCTTTGAAGAGGACTGCAATGCCATTGGTATTGGCGAAATACTAAGGTCAGTCACTCCGTCCCATGGGACGTCTAGTAGAGCTCCCCCACACTGACCTCCCTTGTGATGCTCTATTTCTGTCCATACATTATAAACAGTTACTCAAAGAGTAGCACATCTTATTTTCCGTGTTTTTGAGCTTTCCCAGTTTCAGGTATTCACAGTAAACATGGCCAAGCTTCTGTCAAGGTCCAATGAAGACTGTAAAATACAAAGGATAGAGGGATACTAAAAATCTGCAGTTTTGGCTGCTTTGGTGATTTCTGTAACTCACACACACTTCCACACCTCAAGAGCATAAGCACCTTAAAGGTGGGAGAACACATCTTCAGGGCAAAAAGGATATAAGTCTTGTTTTAGCTCTCTGTGTGAATATAAATTTCATCCTCATGCACATAAACAGTAGAAAAGACTTTATGCTGAGAGCCAGTTTAACAACTGGAAGAATGCTCCTTCAAAGATTAAGCCATTAAAAGGAGATACATGACCTTAAAACTTAGACAGTTTAGAGTAAGTATCTTTCCATTTAATGAACAGCTGGTTGAATGCAGAGAAATATAGTAATTTTTCTTGGAGATGGATTTATAACTACAAATATTTTCATGCTAGTAGTATCTCCAAGCAAATGTGATGTGTTTTATGATGTACCATGGTTTTATATACATATCTAATTCTTGATATTTGTTGAAAATAAATGAAACAGCAAATATGAACAAAAAATGTGGAGTGCTATAATCCTGGATTTACCTGAAATGCTATCAATAATGTGTCAGAAGCTTTACCAAAAAAAAAAAAAAAGGCCTTAAAATGTAAACCTCTACTAAGCAAAGACACTGACTGAATGTCATAAACTGTCTGAAAGCAGAACACTGAATTTGCATCCAGTCATTCACTGGCATACTTACATCTTTTGGACAAATGCAATGCTCTCAAATACTATAAAAATGAAAATATAATGGCTTCAGCACATAAAATAAAACCCCAGTGTAAGATAAAATATATTCCAATGACTGAAATTAATTGCAAAGTACAATAAATAACTATACAAATAATTTGTGCTTTAAATATCATTAAAAAAAAAAGCCATTAACAAGCCAACAGGAAACTGGAAGCTTGACAATTTTACGACACTAAACAGGACTGCAATGGTGTGATTCTGACTTCATTTAAGACAATGACAAACCTTCTGTTAACTTTAGTTGGGGAGAACTGGTATCAATAATTTTTTGTTAAAAAAATTTATTTTTCTTCTGCAATGCAAAGTAAATAAAAACTTCTCAGAAGTGTGGATATACCAACATTTGGGCTGGTATAAGTATGCTTTACATACTTACAGAAATTAGCAGAATAATTTTTTACAGTCAGACTTGCATTGTCAAATAACTCTTGCATTGCAGAATCCCCTTGTGTTCATTTGAAGTTTAAGACTTATATTTTCCTCTGATTAAGAAAGTGTTAAAAACCCTCATGGTCTTATTGGATGGCTTGAGACTCTAAACCTAACAAAAAAAGAGACATGACTTAGGAGAAGCCATTTTCATTGTTATTTTATCAAGTCTGTTCTTTACAAAGAGCAAAAGGTAATCTCAAGCAAGGGCAGTTGATATTTCTCATGTTTATATATTTTTTGCAGTAGCATAACAGCTTTGAAAATATTGTGCACAAGAGAATGTGATTTATGCTGAGAGCAACATCCAAATGAAGGAAGTGAAGAAGACGGTACCCAGTGTCAGAACTATTGGTGCTTGGCAGGTGGACAGTGGGGCAACCTTCTGCTCTGCACTTCAGTGGCAAGGGTCAGAAAGACCGTGGTGGCCCCATGGCGGGGAGACCCATCAGCTTCATTCCCACTGGAGGACAGAGCCACAGAGAGAACTTGAAAACACAGATAGGAGAGTGTTTCTGTTCTGAGCAAAAGGCAGGGAGAGGTTGTAGCTCTGCAAGACAAATCCCACCTCTTGCCTGAGACACTCTGCCCCTTCACCGTGAGCTGGCACCTCGGGATGAAGGCAGAGACATCCCACTTCATTATGCTTTCTGCAGAAACAGGGGCTGGCACACCATGGTCTTCCTGGGGTTTATCCTGCCACTCTTCACAGGGAGCTGCTCACTGAGATGAAGGAGCCACAGCCTGCTTTTTCCTTCCCTCTCCTGCTCATCACCAACTCCAAAATACACCATCACTGGCTCCCTGCCAGGTCTTGCAGTGTCCCCTCTGCTCCAGCTGGATCTCTCTGCAGGGAGAAGGGTTAACAAGGGTCTGCCAGGGGTTAGCCAGCAAGCAGGAAGGGAGGACGAGAGGGTATTTTGGGGTTAGGAGCGGGGGAAAGGAAGGGGTGCTTCATGAATTATTGTTGTCTCCTGAACTGAGTTTACTTTAGCCCCTAGGACCAGAAGTTGCTTTTGAGTAACTGCTAGGCAATGCTCTCTGCTTGCACATGTCAAACACATGGCCCCTTCCCAACAAGGGCCCTGGGCAGAGGATTATGAGACAGTTGGAGTGAGCTAGTGTTGAGGCGCTGTGGTATGCCAACAGATGGGCTGGGATGAACATCTTATGTCGGAGATTGCTCCCCAGAGGCTATTCCTGGCCTCTTTAGGCCTTTTGTGTTGCTGGAGGGCAATGGAGCTACAATATAATACAGAATTAGGCCTGCTAGGTCTGAATGGGGAAGGTGTTTCTAGCATTTGTGAAGCAAGTGCAAGTCAGCTATTTTAGTATTGGAATGATAATTGTCTTGCAATTTGAATAATTACCATGTGTGGCAATATATGTGCGCTGTGACGGCTTTCTCTAACGCATCCATTAGTGTGCAGATATGCTGTGCAGCAGCAAGGCTTCGCCTGTTTCACAAACTTTTAAAGCTTGTGAATCAAGTTAAGCACATCCTTCAGATCCTTGCTGAGTCGGGAAGAGATTTGTTACAGCCTTAACTCAGCTCCACCAAGGTGCACTTTTATTCCTTGGAGAAAAATAGCAGGGCTGCCTGCTGCTTTTATGCATTGCAGTCCCTATATGTAGAAAGATTTCAATACACAACCTTCCCTCTTTGCTAAAATGATAATAAAATAAAGAGTAACTGTGTTAAGTGACAACAACAGGAAAAATATAGCTCCAGATGCTCGGAGATATTTAGGCACCAAATTCCCATTGAAACTGTCTAGCTAAAATCACTCCTTCACTTGCATAGTTTGTGCTTGGCCTTTGGTTGTGCCAATATATCACAGTTTCAAGAAATCTCTACCCATTCTTAGCAGTTAATTATGACTATCTAAGCTGGTCAGACTTGACTGACTTGACTGAAAATTTTGTAAATGCTTAAGTGCTCCCAGTTCTGGTTTCTTAAACCTTTTCCCCATTTGTGACAACTGCTTGTCAGCAGAGCCGAGCCCTGTGCTTTCCCCCCAGCTAGGAAATGGCACTTCTTGAAGGAGAAGAATGAACCTTTTGGTTGGTGTTTTCCCTCCAGGGTTGAGAGCAGAGCCCAGAGCTGAGCCAGGCGGGTGGGAGACGGGCAGCTGAGGGCAGCGGCCCTTCTCCGGATGGGGACCCGCAAGAGGGTGTGTACGGACGCAGGTCCGGAGGGACCCTGCTGCTCGTGGTTCATTAATGGGCCTCGCAGGCAGACTGAGCACCGCGGTGCTCTGCGGTGTCAATGCAGCTATTTACCGGCTGCAAGACAGTATTTGGCATTTATTGGTGCCCTGTGACACCTAAATTATCATAAGGTCAGAGAATTCATTGAACCCAAGCAGCACTTAAGCACTGTTAGACTCGTTTGTGGCTATTCAGACCAAACAAGTTTTTCGGAGAGAGACCATTGGCTCCAGGTAAAACATAATGCAAAGAGCACAAAAAGAGAGTGAAGCTGTTTTAATAAGCTGTCTTGCTGCTGTAGCAGGGATGGGCAGGAGATTATTCCAAACAAGCAGCTTGCTGTGCCAGCTAAAGAAGTCCCTGGGACGCCGATAGGAGATAATCAACAAGGAGACATCCATGCTACATTTTTTTTTCTGCTGGCTTTCCTCTCTTTCCACCTGCTGTGGGTATCTTACTGATCTCAGAGCACTCGGATTCAACAGCCACCTTTTTAACTTTCAGTACCTACCTTGAGGGAAACACGACGCCGAGTTGTTAATAACCTCACCTGCCCACTCTAACGTGTCCATTGCTGCTTTCACTATCCTGGTAGCAGTGGGAAGTCAGCAGGGAAAAATACCAACAGCCCCAAGAAACATAAATCAGCTACTTTTGGAAGGCAATGTTGAAGCTCAGGCTGTTACAGGATCCTCCCTGTGGCAGGAGGAGTGACCAGGTCCCTGGGAGACAGCCAGGATTCCCTCTTCTGCCTTGCTATGGGGGCAGAGGGGACAAGGAGGAGGAGGAAGAGGGAGGAACTCCAAGGGAACAGGTGGTGGAGGCTGAGATCTCTTTCCTCTGAGTCAAGGGACAACAGCTGTCAGTGCGAAGGTGGAGATATGTAAATGACAGGCTGGGTTCCCTCTCTTCCCAGAGCAACAGCAGCTGAGTCAAAACAAGCACAGCCAGAAACATGAAGCCCTTAAACCCCCTCCCCACACACTCACTCACATATATACACACATCATAATTCATGCTACATCAAAGCAGTGATTACCACAGCTTCCCGGCTGTCTATTTCTGTTTATTTATGGTGCATTACACATTTTAATGCTATTCTCATACAGCAGCTCAGCTGCCACTGTTCTGTATTTGGGTGAGAAAAAAAAAAACAAACAACTGGGTGTAAGGTACAGTATGTTGTCCCCTGGGAACAAAGGACAAATGAATGCTCAGCACCTTTCAGGGAGCAGCAATTCGGAGTTATTAATAGCATGATTCCCCCTTCCCATTTCAATCTAGTTCATGGCTATGCACTTAAGCAGGGGGTGGGAGGGGTGACATGGGATAGGAGGAGAAGGGCCAGAGCTGCTCCCAAAATGACCTTTTAAGCTAAGCTGGCTTCAGAGGAGTTCTTACATCATCTCTGTGATCATGTCTAGCTCTGGGCTGCTTCAAGGCAGGGGATGGAAAAAGGAGGGCAAAGGTTTGACATCGGCCTGAGGAGAGCCACCAGACGCATGTCTTGTTTGAAGCCGGATTCGAGCTAATGGTAAGAGATCAGCTACTAAAAACGCTGCACGCTGTGAGGTCGCAGCCCGTTCCCTCTTCTCCCCCTCCTCATAAGGTAAGAACACAGGGACTTGACTTTATTAATTTATTTAAGGAAATGGCAGTCAGCTCAGACCAAGTTGAGCATACGAGATTTATTTCTCCTTGCCGTCAACCTTACCATCATTCCCCTTTGAAGCCTGACTTCTCATTACCATTACTCTCCTTGCAAAATGCAAGTCATTTTGTTTATGCCATGGGAAAAATATATAATCTCTTTAAGTGCATTGACAGTATCAACATAAAACAAATAATACTGAACAGGCAGCAAAAACAGAAGCCATTGTGCCAGCAATCCCCGCTGTGAGTGACACACAGACCGCCGCTGTGCACCCCCTGCTGTACCCTGGTGTGTGGGAGTGACACTTCTAAAAGGCTCTTTTTACATCCCTTAATAACCCAGCCATCCTTGTGAGTGCACTGCGGGCACAGTGCTATCAGCAGAGCTCCTGCTGTAATAAACTGCTCTTTTATACGCCCAGCAATAGCGCCTATGAAACATCCTGCAAGTTTATCCAGGGTCCTGAAGTCCTCATTGCATAGGGCAGGGGAAGTGCAGCTATGCCCTCGATGCCATGCCAGTCTACCTTGGTCCTGAACAAGGAGAATGAAAGAAATACAGTCTTTTACCTGTTCTATTCCCAGCCATTTTTTTCAATGGGAACCTCAGCTCAGACCAGAGGGGCTGGCAGTTTCTGAGAGGTCTCTCTCCACTGGAACAGAGGCAGAAACAACACAAATAACAAACTGCTGTTGATGGCTGCAAGCTTTGGGCTCTGTTGCAGGGAGTCACATCTGAACCAGAGAACCAAGGGCGAAGGGCTCCATAACTCGTGACAAACTTCTTTGGTCTCGCAGTCCCTCCTGACACCCTATTTGCAGAAGCTGTTGCAACATGAAAGGGTAGCACGAAAGGGCTAAGCATTGTGTCACTTGTTTTTCAAGCTACTACAGTGACATCTGTATTCTTAATTTCACAGAGTTGCTGAACTTCCTTAATTTATATGTCTATATAGCTATTTTTACACACACACACACATATATATACACACACAATGGCAAGCACAGACTCTAAGCCAAATGTTGAGCTCATGCAGATAAAAAAGGAAGCTCTACTCATGCTAGTAAGATTGCACTAGATTTACAGTGTAAGGAGTGGCAGCCAAAGTGTCTCAATGGTATAGTCTACATAGAGTTAAGTTTCCTACACGCTCGTCCCCTGCTCTATCCAGGTACTGCTGGCAGGGGCCTCATCAAGCCCCTTCCCATCTCCTCAAAGATTTGAAAGGCTTCCCAAAGCAAAGACTGATGAAAACCCTTACGTGAAAGGTGGGTTTGAGTGACAGCACCATGCAGGAGAACTACAACAGAGCTCTAATGTGGCTCTGCTCAAAACAGAGCGCGAAGGGGAAGTCCCTATGGGGACTGGGAAGGGGTGGTCATCTTGCCAAATCTGGACTATTCCTGAAAAGGCAAAGTAAAACAGATGCTGACCCCTCTGAGGGAGCAAACGCCTGAGGAGGCACCTGAGAAAAGCACGACTGAGTCTCCCACCTGCCTTCAGCGGGGCTCCAGCGCGGGGGCAGAATCGGGTTTGCGCTGGCCCCCGGCAGATCTCGGTTTCACAGGCCTGTTAATCCCAGACGGCATGTGCTAGCCAGGGCGGACGGTAACACAATCCAGAGGGAGGGATTTCGTAGGGAGAAAGAAATGCTCCTGCTATGTGGTAGAATTCATAACTGGGGATAATTTTTAGCCTCCAGGCTCAGTGCACATGGGCAGCAGCCGCAGCGTTGAGGGGGATGTGGTTAATGCTCCAAGGAAGCTGGGGGGCCAGGTCACTGCTGTGGGGCTTCAGGGACAAAGTTAAAGGTCTCAGGGCTGTGTTTAGGTGAGGGATTATAACAGTTCAAAGGAGCTGGTCATGCCTCTCGGCTCTGAAATTTAGTGGCAGCTGGCTCATTTCAGGGCTGACTGTCAGCCTAATTTTTTTTACTATCCGCTTTACTCTCTGTGGCTGTAGGTCTCACATCGCCAGAAAGTACGGGGCTGGGTATGCTGTTGCTGTGTTTTTGCAGCTGACCTGCTCCAACTCACCAGAGAAATCAGAAGCATCTTAGGCAGCTCTTTTGTCATTCGAGGTTTTGCTGTTGCTGCAAATCAAATAAAAAGATGTTCACTTTGTCCAACGACGTGTTCAGCTTAAAGTCGAGGCACATAAGAGATGTGTTTGTTATTTTTGTCCTATGTGGACGAACCAGGGAACTATCATTCTGATTACAGCTCATGATTTTGGGTTTCTTGATGGGATAATTCAGACTAAACTGTTCAACCCAAAAGGAAACATAGGCTTCATTCTCCAGGTGTTTCATTCTCTTGTTGAATTTTGTTTCTTTTTAGTTTAGGTCACTTTTAAAATTAAAAACGCCCTTTTGAAACAAAAGGTCAAAAAGTTTCATTTGGAAAATGTCAAAACAAAACATTTTTATGGGCTTTCTGGAAGCACTATAAAGACTGCTGGAACAGGAAGCTTCAAACTTTTTAAGATTTTCCCTTGTCCCTACTTTTTTGAAGAAACTCCATTTCAGAATTACATCTCCTAAGGAAGTTTCTAATCCTAAATAGATTGTAAAACAAACGGAAAGTAGACGAACAAAAGTGGAACATCAGCCCACTTTTGCTCAGCTAAGCTGTGGTCTTTCTTGCCACATGAATGAACCCCCTGCATGCAAGGCATAGGGATTAGGTGTCCTTGACAGACACTGATCTTGTTTTGGAGAAAAGAGACGGTTCTCAGGAAGAAACAGGGAACGTACAATAGCTGAATTCGTGACAATGGTCATATTGCTTTGCAGGGTGATCCTGAAATCAGCAAAAAAATGCTGCATCTAGAAATATTTCTGTCCTTTATCTCCATGACCGATTACCCAGGCTTTGCAAACTGCCAATAGCTGTGCAGGCAGTGGCGCCTCTGTCACAGGGAAGGTGTTGCCATTTTCACAGAGATTTGTCTGCTTTGTTGAGACCCTGCAGCATGACACTAGCAACCTCTCAAATCCAGGCTTGCAGTGCTTTACCGTAAGCAGTGAAGTAATCTTGGAGTCCTGACTTGACTATCTGTATTCCCCACTCTGTTCATAAAATCTTTCACTGTTTATGGCCAAAAAAAAAATAGGTGTATGAGCATTATCCTGTAGCTGAGGCCTTTCCGTGACTTCCAGTGAGGAAAATTTAGAATTAGAGATAATGCTTGGTTTTCTGCTGTTGGGTCTTCCTTCCTCGCCCTGCTCTGTCCCTGCGTGACACACACACCAGCAGTGGTTAAATCAGTGGGAATTAGTCTTATCTTGTGAAAGAAAAGTTTCCCTTTTCTGTACAGTCAACCTCAGAAATCATTTGTGATTGCTTTGTCACAGACTTTTGGCCAAATTAACCACTGTCACATGCAGACAAATCCAGAACCATTCCCTCGACTTCATCTTTCAGTTCCAAAGGTGCATGCGATGCGTTCCTTCTATGTGGCGTGTATCGCAAACAAAACCAGGGAAAAGTCACAGCGATTTCATCTTAGATGATAACGGATTTCTTGCTGAGCTGAAAACCTGAGTAAGGACCTGTGTTTTCCTTAACTCAGGAAATTTCACAGCCTCAGGGAAGGGAGAAAAGAAAATCCAGAGCAGCAAGAAACCGCTTGCAAATTCTTTCTGCAATGCAAAAATTGCATCGAACCCAAAAAAATCTGCCTCCTACCCTCCACCCCCGGTGTCCCACCAAGAGATGCTTTCTTTCATTTCAGCAGTCTTTTGGGGAAACAGGAAACCGCTCCTGTTTGGGACAGCCCCCGTCGCCGCCGGGGACCGGCGGGCAGCGCCGGGCGGGGGGGAGCAGCCCCGGGGGGAGTGGGGGGAGCAGCCCCGGG
>VZTV01069257.1:881-13424 GCA_013400875.1 Anhinga rufa | reverse complement strand
AAATGTGTTTACTATTAAAAAGTTGCACTTAAAGAATAACATTGCCTTTCCATTATGAAATGAATGGATAATTGATTTCCCACTAAAAATTCACTTTGTTTATATTCAACCATCTTTTTTTTGCAACAGCTCATTCTTTCCTTTCATGAGATATGTCAAAAAACAGTGTACTGTTTTCTCTTTAGTTCCCATATGGAACTTTTGAATAAAAAAAGAGAAAAAGAAAAAAGGAAAAAGAAGATGTTACTGAACACCTATAATATAAGCCTATTTTCCTGCCTACTTTCATCATCTGTGGGTCTCCATTGATCTCCCACTAAATCAGCAGAAATATGAAAAAACAATTCAAAGTATTATTATCTTAATCTACACTAAAATCTACTACTATACCAGACTCTACTCTGCCAAACCTTTTGCTAGTCAACACTTGATTTACCTGCCAGGTGTGCAATCACAGACAGAATACACTGGTGGATACCAAGTAGTTACTCACAAAGATGCTAACATAGCTTCTTGTAGCAATTTGTTCCACTCCTCTCCCTTCCTCACTCAGAGATGACCATCATGACAATCAATGTCAGTTCTATTTGTGTTTTCTAAGTCTGCATAGTAGCTTTTTACCAACAGACTGATGGGATTAGGTGAAACTTGCAGGAGAGAGAGGGAGATTTCTCCTGCCTTTCAGAATCATTTGATCCTGCTCAAAGAAAATAACACTTTGGAGAGGATGAAGGATGTGGCAGGTAAAGGAGATTTGCAGGAGGGAACAGGGAGCCTATAGCTCATCCAAGGATGGAGAAACTTTTGAAACAAACAGGGAAGGAGATCCACAATCAACCCTCTGGGGCTATAGAAAGAAAAACTTCTCATGAACCAGGAGAAATGGAAAGGTTTGCAACAGCTCTTAGAGGCAGTGAGTTGAAGTTGAGTGAAACCAAGTTTGGAAACCATGACTTTTCCACAAGGACGCAATGCACAGGATAAGAATCTTGTATAAATCTCTTTTTCTTCTGATCTAGTCAGAATGAACTGACTCAGTTTTGAACTTACTTTTTGAGTTTTAACTCTATAAATAGCTAAATATGAAAGCCTATATTCTAAGAAAACCTGCTTCCTTTTTAGTTAAAGGCTCTTTAGTCTTCTTAAGGTGGCTCAGTGTAAAAAGATGTTTTTGGCAGATTCACCTCAAAGCTGTGGTTGCCACACCATTCAAACAAAGGCTGCAGAGATATCACATACCTGGAAGAAGCTCTCTTAGGATAAGAAGTGTAATTAAATTATGACAAAAATCAATCTTACTAAACGAAGAGTTTCTGACTGTAGCTATGTGCCCAAAGGGTATTTCAACAGTACATCAGGGTGAGTTCAAGTCACACCATCATACCCTCCTGCATTGGTTTACACAAAAAGTCCATGAATGGGATAGAAAGGAGATCACAATGAAGATCTAGACACAACCTAGTTTCACTCTTACTGGACCTCTACTGTATACACAATACTAACACCATGCCTATTGTTGCTTTTTCTTTCTCTCTGTTCTGCCTCTTTGGATGAAAAGAATAATTTGGAGTCTGTAGAAGGTAAATGTGTTTACTTCTCCTCACCTCTCTAATCTTTCTGCAGGATTACAGCAAGAGGACATGCACTCCTACACAGATAACAGATTACATTTAGAAACTTATGGATAAACAACATATAATTTTATGTTTGTCACTAGAAACAACCATATTCACTACTCTAAAAATAGTTCAGAAGTTTGGCAGAAAGATGTATCCATCTGATAAAGGAAAGCAAAGCTTCAAGAAAACTTGTAATGCAGTGACATGCATCAAACTCCAAAGGGGTTTTAAATATTTAAAGTGGTTCTTATAATAAAAACCTTCATCTATGATGTTTTTAACACATATTGCTACATAACTTTATCATTGTCATTATTTCTAGACTGTATTAATGCTATTCACATTCTGAAAAAATTGAGGGAGAAAATGCACATGCATTCACTTGCTGATCACATTCCAGGTAAAAGAGACTTCTCAATATTGCCAGTGTTCCCCAAATACGTGGAAAGCTACTGAAAAATTGAACAACCAGCTGCTGGGAGACAAGAAACCTTTACCAAGGTGACCTTTAAAATCCCTGTAATAGTAATACAATAATAAAATATTTAAACATAATATTTCATATGTATCATCTATATTTACAGTATTCACATGGTTACAGCAGTATGTTTGCTCTGATAAAACTTGTGACTTAGCATTCTGCCTCACATTTCCATGGTGCATGATGATTCCTTTCATTTTTAATAACTTTCCCTTGTTCAAAACTCAATTCAAAATGGCAAGTTTATATCTTATATAGGAAAAGGAGCATTAGAAGTATGTAACAGGCTTTATTCATATATTAGGTGGTATTGGGGCATATATATGTAGCTCAAAGAGTGGATCATCTATTAATATAACCTTCCACTGAAGACAAGAAGTATGATTTTCCTAATTTTCAAATTGGGGCATTCTTATGGAAGTCTCTTGTCTGAGGACAGTCAACAAAATAATGACCCTGGATTCCAGCAGAGTGGGATTCAGCTTGTTCAGAGAACTGGTAGGCAGGAAACAGTAGAGGGCAAAGGGACAGGGAAAGCTTTCTGGTCATGAAAGGCAGCCCTTGCAAATAATAATAATCCATTCCAAAATGGAGCAGAATAGAACAGTAACAGGTAGACAGTGTCACTGAAGATGAAACTCCTAACTGAACTGAAGCACAAAAAAGAAGTGTAATAAAAGAGGAAGTGAGGACAGGCTAGAGTCAAGGAGTATTATAGAAATGTGTGTGTGTGTCTGTGTGGAGGGACTGTGTTAGAAGTTGAAACTGGTGACAGATGTATTACCTTCCAACTCTTGTTATGGGCAAAAGGAGAGAACCTTATGTGTGGAGCTAAGAATTTACAGGTAGTCAAATTAAAAATCTAAATAATAAATAAATAAATCTAAATAATAAATAGTTACTGTTAATTTATTTACAATTATACAGTCCTATAATCCAAACAATCTACTTATTGAGAGGCGTTAATACATAAAAAATTGTTCTATATTCTTACTGTCTATTCCTTTTCTCTGATGTTATGCTCACCCTTCCAGCATCTCTCTGGTTCCTAACATTGACAGTTTAAGCCTTCTTCAAGAAGGCTGAGTGAGAAAATTGTCAGCAGCTTGAGGTATTTTCCAGAGTATGAGGCTCATGATGACAGCTGTCCCTTCCTCATCAGTCTTGAGTTTGCATGAGGCTATTTTTATATTTCCTTACCCCATCCTGCTCCCCTTCCCCTGCTCCCAGGAAAGGGGTGAAAGCTGCCCACAGCTCCTTAATATCGCCTGGGATCTGTTTGTCCTACAAGGATTGCCTGGGGCTGTCAGCCCTTTTCCCAGCTGACACTCACAGAGCTGGAGCTCAGAAAGGCTGGGCAATGGGTACCTGGCCACAGGACACGTGGTAAACCCAGCTCAGCCCTGCACAGGCCAAGAACAGCTCAGCCACCCCCTGGAATCTGAAATGGGCAGTCCCAAACCTGTGTCCTTCTGCTAGTAATGGCAAAACTCACGTTTACTAGGGTATAATACTTTCTCTTCATTGGTTCTCACCAATGGCTGTCTTCACCTCGGGTGTTAGTTAAACTTACACAATAGACTTCTCGAAGGGGAATAAACAACCAAAAGAAGCACCACATGCTGCAACCACTCACCACCCGCTGACCCAACGTCACCAGTCCCTGAGCTGCATCCGCTCTGCCCTGCGCCAACTGCCCAGGTTAATATACTGGTCATGACGTCATATGATATGGAATATCCCACTGGCCAGTTTGGATCAATTGTCTTGGCTATGGCCCCTCCCCTCCTGGCTTCTTGTGCAGGTGGCAGAGCCTGGGAAGCTGGAAAGATCCCTAACTAATATAGGCGCTATTTAGCAACACTTAGCCGTTATATAAAAACAACTAAAACATCAATGTGCCATCAGCACTATACCAGCTACAGTGAAGAAATTTAACTCTGTCCCAGCCAAAACCAGCACAACATATTGAGTCTAATCAGCATGACTATAATCTGTGGTGAAATGACTAGTTCTGTGAATGAGAAGATAGCAATGGATGTCATTTACCTTGAACTAAGCAAAGCTTTAAAAATTTTAGGCAGAAAATAGACTGGACCACTTGGCTGTAGGACTAGTGGTCAGTTGTTCAAAGTCCAGTAAGCAGCTCATTATTTATAGCACTCCTCAAGGTTTTGTATTGGTGCCAATACTGTTTAGTATCTCCATTAATGACCTGGACACTGAGACAGAATGAGCACTCAAAAACTGACACTAAACTTGAGGAAGTGGAATACACTGGAGGGTAGTTCTACCATTCAGAGAAACTTTGACAGCTTGGAGCTGGGCTCCTCAGGAACATTATGAAGTGCAACAGACACAAATACAAAGTCCATCACCTGGAAGAATAGCCCCATGCGATGATAATTCAGGATGGGGAGTTGTTGGCTGGGGATCTGTTTTGCAGAAAAAGCCTGTAGATCTTGAGACAATTAATTAAATGTAAGTTAGCAGTACACTCTTGCAGTGATGAAGGCAGAGAGGATATTGGAATAAATCAGCAGAAAAAAAGCTGGCAGAATGAGAGAAGGGATTATTCTACTTGCCATGACACTTACAGGACTACATCTAGAGTACTGTCTAGTGGAAAGCCACTAAAATAGTTTGGGGCTAGATCACATGACATAGAAGGAAAGCCTGATAGAGGTGGGCTTGTTCATCTAAAGGGGGGTTACTTGGTATGGGGCTGTAGTAAGATGGAGCTAGACTCTTCAAGAGGTCCACAGTGATAGGACAAGTGGCATTGGACCCATGTTGTAGCAAGGGAAATTCTGATTAAATAGGAGGAAAAAAGTCTTCACAGTGAGGATCATCTACCACTTGAATAGATGCTCAGAGAGACGGTGGGAACTCTGTCCTTGGAGTTACACAAAACTCACTTGTACAAGGCCCTAAGTAAGCTGATGTAATATGGAAATATGAACTATATCCAAAATGGTCCTATTCAGGGTGCATATGTATGGAACAGATCGTCTCTAGAGATGCTTTCTAACCTAAATTATCCTTTGATTTTACTCTCCGCAATATATGTTTTTGTTTGCTTCTTTTTTTTTTTTTGTTTTTTTTTTTTTTTTTTTTTTTTTTTCCCAGTCCTTTCTCAGATGCTTAGATCAGGAATCTCTGATTACAGTAGTCGTGCAGTATACTCAACCAGGAACAAGACAATAAGAAGGCCTCCTACCATTACAGAGCCAGATGTTTATCTGGGCTTAGTAAATGCAGGACTGCTTTGCATATAGAGATCAGAGAGACAAAAAAAAAGTTGTTCAGCCTTATGCAGAAAGTAATTTTGGGAATTAAACCTGTTCTTTCCCAGGTCACCACCCAAAGTAGTGGGCCCTTGAGATCTTTCTCATTTACTAAGACACCTCTATTTTCAGTTCTCTCAGAATATTTGTATAGGTTAAATAAAGGTGTGGTCTACCATTTAAACTCATATTTTGTGTTCTTGCAATCTATATCCATGACTGAATTAAGCTGTTGTATGTCTATAATCTTCATTGCTAGACTAGTGGTATTTTTATGTCTGATTTATTATGATCTGTTAAAGCTATTATACAGGCCTTAGGCCATATTTTCAAGTTTATATCAGATATATATCCATCAATTTAATCTCAGCTCTACAATTGATGAGCTGCCACGTTGCCTTTCCTTAATGAGACAGATAGAATCCCAAGTTTCCCAGTGATTTCAAGTATTATACAAAAAAGTATACTTTTTAGCTTTAATCTTGTCTAAAATATGCATTCTAGTTTGTGGGTTTTTTTATTTTGTGAATTGTTTATTGGTTATTAACAAAAAATTTATTGTGCCATCCCTTTGTACATCTGAGTTTAGTTAAATTGGCTGTTTGTTGATGTATTGTTTTACCATGCAGTGACACTTGATACCATAGGACAAATCACTGCAGTCATGTTGTAATAATTCTTTAATGTTTTTTTTCCTAATCTTGAAATACACACAAAATTATTTTAAGTGGTGTTTGTATATAAAGTGTATATCCCATAGGGATTATTGTTTATTTGTGTTTTTTCTCAATCTTCTTTGATTTAGTTACCCTACTTGCAGATATTTTAGACTGAAATAATTGTCAAATAATACTTGCCTGTTAAAAGTTGCTCGGGTGTTTGTCTCTCCTAAAGAAGGGAAGAATAAAAAGCTGAAAAGAAGGACACAGGGAAGTTTGAGAATCATAGAATCATAGAATCATAGAATGGTTTAGGTTGGAAGGGATCTTTAGAGGTCATCTAGTCCAACCCCCCTGCAGTGAGCAGGGACATCTTCAACCAGATCAGGTTGCTCAGAGCCCCATCCAACTTGACCTGGAATGTTTCTAGGGATGAGGCATACACCACCTCTCTGGGCAATATGTCCCAGTATCTCACCACACTCATTGTAAAAAATTTCTTCCTTATATCCAGTCTAAATCTACCCTCCTTTAGTTTAAAACTGTTACACCTTGTCCTGTCACAGAATCACAGAATCACAGGTAGGGGTTGGAAGGGACCTCAAGAGATCATCTTGTCCAACCCCCCTGCGTGAGCAGGCACACCTAGAGCAGGGGGCACAGGACCGCATCCAGGTGAGTTTTGAATGTCTTCAGGGAAGGAGACTCCACAACCTCTCTGGGCAGCCTGTGCCACTGCTCTGGCACCCTCACAGGAAAGGAGTTTTTCCTCATGTTTAAATGGAACTTCCTGTGTTCCAACTTGTGCCCATTGTCCCTTGTCCTGTCATCGGGCGCCATTGAAAAGAGTCCAGTCCCATCCTCCTGACACCCACCCTTCAGATACTTATAAGTAGTGATATGGTCCCCCCTCAGTCTTCTCTTCTCCAGGCTGAAAAATCCCAGGTCTCTCAGCCTTTCCTCATCAGGGAGATGCTCCAGTCCCCTGATCATCCTTGTGGCTCTCCTCTGGACTTCTTCCAGCAGCTCCCTGTCTCTCTTGAACAGGGGGGCCCAAAGTCAGGTAAGAAAGTCAGGTGGAGCTGCCTATTGAGGACAGTGCTTGGAAAGGACTCTCAATTTACCTTCTGCAAGTTTGTGTATCTTGGTAACATAAAAAATGGACACACTTGAAAATTGCTTGAGAAAGCCAGACTTAACCGAAATCTAGACCAGAAAAAGAAAACCCCTTAAATTAAAGCAGAGACTTCTGAAAAACACCTAGGTCTGCACATGTGTTCAGGAGTGTAGAAAATATGGAAGGTTCTACAAAAACTTTTGACACCAATTTGACACCAATATAGGCTTCTTGACCTTTTCTATACTAGGAAATTCACTGTGCAATGCTAAGAGCTTGTTGGTCTAGATTTTCCCCTAATTTTGTTGGGTAGCTAAATAGCTGAACTGCAGAGAGGTTGAGGACCCTGAAAAGTCTCTATTTTTATAGTTTTAGAACTTCTGCAGAATACCTAGCTCTCATGAATATCAGTTAATTATAACTCACTGTTTTTTTATTTTCCTATACATGATCTACCGAATCTAGCTATGAGACATGTCCTGAGTTAATCAAAATATTAACATACCTGAGAATATGATTCAGGGCAAACTTTGCTAATTACTCCTTACTATTTGTAGGTATGTAAAATGTTTTCTAGCTTATATGAAACTGCAGGAAATTAGTCTTTAATTTTAAAATATTCTTCTATCCTTGCTGAATCTGAATAATTTGACCACAAATTTTATAATTGTTCTGTGGTCAAGCTACAGTGTCATTTTGAGCTCTCAGTTGAATTCTTTAGTGATTAACTCTTGATTTATGTGGAATCAAATTATGAGTTATTAAAAGATGTTTGGTTTGTTGTTTGTTTTTTTTTTTTTCCATAGCTGTATGTCTCAGGAACAATTGTGAAGAGAAATCAACTACTTTGTAACTGGGGATTCAATTTTTTAAATAGAAATCAAGACATAAAGTTTCCTAAACAAAACCATGTAGCAGCATATATTGCTAACTTCTGGCCACTTCAGTATAGAATCATAGAATCATAGAATTATTTAGGTTGAAAAAGACCTTTAAGATCATTGAGTCCAACCATTAACACTGCCAAGTCCACCAATAAACCATGTCCCTAACACCGCATCTACACATATTTTAAATATGTCCAGGGATGGTGACTCAACCACTTTCCTGGGCAGCCTGTTCCAATGCTTAACAACCCTTTTGGTGAAGAAATTTTTCCTCATATCCAATCTAAACCTCCCCTGGTGCAACTTGAAGACATTTCCTCTCATCTTGTCAATTGTTACTTGGAAGAAGAGACCAACATCCACCTTACTGCAACTTCCTTTCAGGTAGTTGTAGAGGGTGATAAGGTCTGCACTGAGCCTCCTTTTTTCTGGGCTAAACAAACCCAGTTGCCTCATACACTTCTCATAAGGCTTGTGCACTAGACCCTTCACCAGCTTCATTGCCATTGTCTGGTTTCAGTAACAGAAAAAGTCAAGAAGACAGTCAAACAAAGAAGACAGAAGAGACTGACACAGCTTTTAAACAGTAACAGTACAAGTTAACTAGGAATAGCAACTGTCTATATTTTTTAAGCCTCTTAAAAATATTGTCTGTGGAGGGATAGCAGAGATATCTTAGAGGAAAACAAAATCCTGTATTATTTCTATTGTATTGTATAAATCATCTCCTAACTGCACAAACAGCCAAGTAGGGGTACTAATGTGATCTCCTTAGCCACCAGTGGTTCATTTGGACCCAGGTGTCCCACTTTGGATTCCACCCATTCTGCTTTCCCCAGGCCCCAAGATTCGCTTCTTTTCATTCCAATTTCTCAATTCTCTCTCCTACAAGCATAACATTAGTATGATTATTTTTAAGTAAATAATAAGAATTGCAAAAAACCCAACATTATTGGTCCATGCTTAGCATACAGCCTAATCACCCAGTTCTTGAGGAAAAAGAGAGGAGAAAGGAAGAAAATGGAGAGGAGCCGGAAGAATCAAATGGTACTGGAAGGCTAACAAGCAATGACATTGTTGTGTCAGTATCACCATTTGAACAATTTCTTCTGGTTTTATTTGGCTCAAAGACTTGTACTTGCATTCAAGGGCTGCAGCATGGCTGGGCCCAAGAGCAAGGCTGGAGCCAGCTGTGCCCAGCAGCCGAAGGACTGCTTTCCCCAGGGACCGCTGTCTGGCCCACAGGACAGGTGGGGAAGAGGAGGCCAGGTCTCAGCAGCTGTCTCTCCTGCTGTCTCTGCAGTCTCTGTTGCTTTCTGTTCCAGCAGTTTGCCTCTAAGAAGAAACTTACTTGTCACACCCAGTTTACCCTTAAATCTCCCCTCCCTGGCTTCTGTCTTCTATGCCCCTGGACTTCAGTCTTCCTACCTCAAGTCTTTACACAAACTTCAGTCTTCTTCAGGGTTTTGGGAGGATAAACTCAGTTCTTCCTCACCCATTTCTTGTCAAAACTGGCTCTCCTTTCCTCCTGGCTTCTCTTATCTAATTTTAATACTCCATATATACTAATTTCCCATTTCCTTTTGCTTTCCAACTCCACTTTTTTGGGGGTTGAGACTTCCAGTTGCAGTCTCAGTGTCCTTCTCTCCCCACCTCTCACTCATCCTCAGGCCTTACCACAGGCCCCTGCAGGGGTCCTGGTTTTAAGACTGTTCTAAGCCATCCCCACAGCAGAGCCTAGTTCTGGCAGCATCTGCTCCAAGTAGTTTCCTTCTCCCTTTCTCTTCCACCGTATTAGCAAATTTACAGTCACTAAGAGGACATAAGACTCTGACCCCATGTTCCCTTTTGACACAAGCTTTACAATATAATTTGTGGAACACATGATGCCACATTTTTTCCTGAAAGTACTGACCCATGTCTTTTGTTCGACACTAAGAAAATAAAAAAAAGAAAGCAGCAATAAAGCACCTGGCATAATATTTCTCTTGACTGACTACTGATAGACTGTGAAGGGTTTGAGGTTAATTTTCCCAAATGTATTTATTTCTAAAACAGAGCCTCCCAATGCTGTGAAAATACATGTATCATATCACCTGAAATATTTTAGAGTAACAGTGATGACAGCTTAAAGGAGAATATGAAAGGGAAGTAAAATCATTTAAGAGTCCAAGACTGTCTCTGGATATGTGGATAAACCTACTATCATAGTTAATTGGAGTCATATCTAAAAAGTGAAGAGGAAGCTTCTACCTTCAGGTGTAAGAGGACAGTATAGTGAAAACACCAGGCATTTTACCTACCATACTCAACCTTATACATTAAGTTCCTTTCCCAAGTAAGTTTCTAAATTTCCCAGGTTTCCTGTGAAGCCCATGCTCTTGCAGTATCAGACATGAGCTGCATGAAGTCTTCACATCAGCCAGCTGATAGTGGTAATACTACTTTATAAGTACTGATATGAATACCCTGATAAATACCATAAACACCAAATACATAATGAATGTCTCAGCAATGAAAGCATGTTGATACCAGCTAAAACTCAATTTATAGATGAGAGTCTGCCTTTGAGTGTACTCTCAAGAAGAAAGATTTTAAGAATTTTTCAGAGCCCCCTAAAATGCACATATTATTTTTTGGGTTTTTTATTTGTTTTGGGACTCATAAATCGCTGTTGGCATGATTAGTGGTATCTATGTGCGTAAAAAAATGTATCTCTCTACATCATTACTTTGAAGTACTATCAGAAAAACAAGAGGTCATTTCATACCAATATTAGTAAACTGGAGTGCAAATTATTGAACAAACTTAGCATCAATACTATTGCCTCTGTTATTCTGTTTATAGCAATAGCTTTAGGGCACTCTCAGGTGTATTTTTGTCAGATAGTGTATCATTTACGTTGGATTTGACATATTGTGTAAAGGCCATTCTTAACCACATTACTGAAGAACAAAATCACTTCAATTTTTTAATTTGGTAATAATTAATCAACATACAGCCCATCAAAAAAGCAATGAATTTTTGTCCAATACAGTTCCTCGTTTTGTCACATAAGTAGTTCTCTTTCTCAAGAGTCATTATTATGACAGAAATGAGGCTACGTGAGCAATCCTTTTAATACCTTCAACTTTTTACTGGTCTGGATATTGTGCTGTCATCTAATAACTTTGACTTTTGTGCCTGCACATTTCTCTCTGTTCAAAACAATTATGATCACACACAACATAATTTAAAACTTGGTTGCTTCTTTTCAGGTGAAGTTTTGCAGAAATTCTAGAATTGACTAAATCAGCATTGATTTTTCTTACATTTAAAAATTTTACTTTGACCCATTCTCAACTCCATGCAAAGACTACCACCACTCTAGTTGTGAAGCCTGTAATCAGTTGACTAGTAAGAAATGGAGAGCATATATTTTTCATTAATAAGATTAAAAGAAGCAAAGAAGTGTGCTGCTGTGGCAGCATGCAGAGTTCTTGTTTCTCAGTCCAGTCACCATTTAGTGAACTCAGGTGCACTGAGTGCCTTCAGATTTGTAGTGCAGTTCTAAATAGATTTGAGAAGAATATGATTTAAGGACATTTGTTCACTTTCTTCTCAGTTGCCTGTAGTCCTTTTATTTAGGTTTCTGTTCAGTGCCCGTTAAGTAACCTAATGAAAATGACCCATGCATGTTTCACCAGACTTGTAACCAGTCTACCTTCTTGGCAATGAAGTGTGCAGACTTTAATGCAATCTCACTGTCAATTTGAAATTTTATTATTGGTATTCCAGAGTGACTATTATGGGACTGGGGCTTAAACTCTGTCCACTGATGATATTTTTTCCCCCCCTACCTGAAGCAAATTTTAAAAAGTTTCCCGCCTTCCCCTCAGCAAGTGCAATGCAGTATGAAGGAAGTATGAAATTAGTATCTACTGTGACAATTACAGTAGACTAGGAGCTCCTACCAAAATTAATAATTGTTCTGCATACTATAAGAACACAAGAAGGTATGAACTAAGAAACACTGCAAAGTAAATAAATTAAACACTGCAATGAGTGAAAATAGGGAACAGATAGCTGGAACTCTTACTGCATATTACCTTGGGTACAAAAGCTTATAACACACATTTAGAGAAATAAGTAATGGAAATGCCTAGCTACTTCCAGTTAAGTTTATTACAGATGTGATTGCTGCAGACATCAGGAATCAAGGAGTAGTGTCCTTGCCTAGTAAACCCACTTTATGCATAAGAGAGAATGCGGATGGAAGTGCTTGTGAGAGCCTAAAAAATGAACAGTGGAGAAATCTATGTTGCAGCTGCTCAGACACACAACTGTTTCCTAGTGCTCCAAGAAAGAAGTCAATCTACTACGTGTCTGCCATCCCTGTCTGAGTTGTAGCAAGAAAAGCACAGGGAAAAAAAACTATCAAGGTGCCACAAGGTCCAGTGGCTCCCTCTGTGCCAGGGCAGCTTGGGGGCACTGGGGCAGCCTTGTAACAATTT
>VZTV01069243.1:0-16081 GCA_013400875.1 Anhinga rufa | reverse complement strand
TTTTTTTTTTTCATATTGAATATGAACCGGGGCGACGCTCAGGAATTTATGACAGTGGAATGAGAGTGTAAATCATATTTTACGTCTTTTGTGTCGCTGAGCGTTTTCACACCCACGGAGAGCAGGCAGCTGGATGGGTGTCACCAGCGCACGGCTCATCTGAACTCACCCCGGGCTCCCAGAGGAGTATCGGCAGGGATGGAGAAAGCAGAGTGCTCCCTAATGAGACCTTCTTCTTGCCGGCACCAAGGGGTGCTGCATCCATTGCTGGCCCGTTGAGAGCCAGGAGTAAATTGCCACCTCACGTAAATCTGTTCCCAACACAGGCTCCCAAGGGAGGGTAAGGGAGGTGGCCTCTGAGCCCACCCGAAACCAAAGCCTCGTGTCCACACTCCGTAACTTTACAAATTCTACAAAGGAACGGTATCACCCTGAAATGTGGGTGCACCAGAGGAGAGACAACTACCAAGACTATCACTACTATCACTACTATCACTACTAACTACCAACTATCACTGGACAAGTTGGTTACTAGCGTTTGGGGGAATGGTATGGTAAACTCCAGACATGCAAGAGGAATTTAAGGTGAGTTTTGGCGTCCCACCACGCAGAGTCCAAAGAGAAAAGCAGGGTAAGTACTTCTGGAAAGTGCCATGCTTTATTTACTGACCACATCAGATCAGAGCTACGGTTTTATGGCAGACTTAAAATCCAGCATTTCCAGCAGACTCATGCTGATGTACGGGTGTGATAACATTGACGCAGGCAGGAGACAGCCACCGGTGAGTCACCGCACCACTTCCTCCAGAAGCCGGCTGTCTACGGTAGGCATCCCATTGCACTGCTGATCTAGTCTGGCTTGTAGAAATCGCCGATCTAGTCTTGCTTGTACAATCCGCAAATAAGCCGTCTTCGTACCGCGTAGGTAAATGTTCAAAGTGAAACCAATATGGGCTAACTTGAATTGTATAAGATAACTGCGAA
Source organism: Anhinga rufa (assembly GCA_013400875.1). NCBI lineage: Eukaryota > Metazoa > Chordata > Aves > Suliformes > Anhingidae > Anhinga > Anhinga rufa. The sequence goes on along the minus strand of VZTV01069243.1, from coordinate 15,097 downwards.
TCATTACTTCAAGTGAGAGCATAATGCCTGGAACCACAGGCAGGAAAATACATTTACAGACTATCAAATTATCTTGGGATAATAGTGTAATGCTTTTCGCTGCTGTACTGTGTGTTCTGATAGCTGAGCAAATAATACTACAGCTGGGAAAGGCTCAGAATTTCAAAGAGGAGAGATTTCATAAGCAGAGTGCTTCCACAGGAGAGTCTGGCTAGTATTTTGGGGAAGTATGAAAAGAAAAACCCAAACCAACAAACCCAAAAAGTAGTTATCTTTTATGACTCAGAACTCCATAAAGTAACATCCTATGATAAAACCTTCAGACAATTTGTCTCTTTTATAATATAACCTGCGAAGTGCTTCCTTGCCCACGTGAGGCTACTCCTCTCTGTGATTGCGACAATATTCTTTTGATCAAATGTGTTTACAGAACTGGCACAAACAAATCAAGAGGCTAAGCCACTGTAGCAGTTCGCACGCACAACTGCTCTTTGAATATAACATTTTTCAGGCACGTTTTTAAAGAAGACAGAGCGCCCTTTGAAATTTTAGAACTAAGGCGATATACCGTAGCGCTGTTTATGCTGTCTGTAGAAGTGTATGGCACCCAAAGTGCTTTTAGGATGCTCCGAGGTATATCAAAGAGCATTGACTTCAGCACAGCTGGGAATGTCCCCAGATTCACTTATGAATACATATTTCTTATATCCTCTATGTTAACTACAGTTAACAGAGCCTTGGTCATTGAGAGTAATCCACAGGGTAAGCCTATTAGGTGAGATTTAGCATCTACATTTTCCTGCTCACATCTCCTCGCCTGACATACGTAATCTGCCTGGATGTCACAGTTTACATCCTATTTTCATTGGAGGATAATGAAACTTGATCAGTGTCTTCATCTCCTTCTCCATCTCTCTAAGAAGTATTTCTGCTTCTCAGCTCCTCCTCACCAGCGCTCTTTGGTGTGATCCTTAGCCAGGTCCCTTATTAAGGGGGAGTACATGCAAGGCTGGCGGGCAACCACGCTGTTCGTCGTTGTTTGTGCAAAATGGGTGCAGAAAGCGTCGCTTCCAAGACAGTAAGAAAATAAAAGTGATGTAGTAATTCCTTAACCTGAATTTTCTGTACTTCCTTCTCTCCCAGATCTCTGGCACATCACTATTTTAGCAGCAATCAGTCAGTAGTAGCTTTCTGAAGACTTGTGTTTCCTTTTAATTCTTACGAAACTTAACTGTAGGCACTTCAGTAATTTTAGAACAGCTTAGTCCGAGAGGTAAATTAAAATTAGGGAAAATTAGACCATTTCTAATGAGATGGTTATTGCACTGAATAATGATGATTATTGGTTCTGCTTAATAAAACTGTCAGCCAATGCAAAATATATATTAAGCGAAATTACATTACATTATATTTCTATCAACTCAGAAATTCAGTGGATTGCTTTCCCACAAACCATGGGCATAACGAAATGTGAGACAGTGCTTCCTTTCCCAAATAGGATGAAACGTGGAGCTTTCAAAAACAGCCCTTTAAAGCCCTGATTTAAAGCCCATTAAATCTAATGTGGGGAAGATTCGTGCTGACTTCTGCGCCACGTAGATCAGGACTTCACTAAAACGAGCAGCGTTCTGTCCTATTGTCTGTGCTAAATGTCTAGATAATACTGCTGTGGTGAATATTTTACAGGATTATTAGCCTGTTAAAGAAAAAAACTTGTAGGCAGACGTTCCCAGCCCCCTTGCCTCGCCGAGCTCATTGCTTGCCGGTTCTGATTTACCTGGCAAATCAGGAGATGGACTTCACAGGGTGAACTACACTTTTTATTTCCAAGGTGAAAACAATGAGGAGAATTATCTCTTAGCTAAAAATGAGATCCTGCTGTGCAAAACCGGGCACTGGAGCCCCAAACACTTAGAGGTGAGGCAACTCCCCAGAAGCCTGTTGGCCGTCCAGAGACGTGGCTGGCTGGGAAATCTGAATGCTCAGCAATTTTTATTTTTTTTGTTTAAAAGCAGGACATAGTATCAAACCTTGCCTTCAGCAAGGACCCCTGTGCCGAGGAACGAGAGCCATCCCTCTGGGAGGGTGACTCCCTGCCCCTGCAGCGGGAGCCTATATGCCAGTACAGCGCCGAAGGGGGAGGAAGAAAGGAGGGGGGAAGCCAAGAGCGCGTCCCTGCCACCCCACCTTCTCCTCTCTGTAGGGTTTCATCTAAAAGGATACGCTTCTGTGGAATATTTTGGTATGAACTAAGCCGCATCCGTCTTACAGAAAAGGTGCCTTCTGCAGCTACACTACCAATACATTTTATAGATTCTGAGAGAGGTTAAACAAGCAGTAACAACGGCATGACTAGATATGCACCTATGCCAACTGGTGGATTGGGGCACGGAGGCGAGCAAGCCTTTCCGTGGGGCGTGTTGAAACCTGGAGAAGCACAGATTTTCCTATGCAATTTCATTTCTGTGAGAGTGCTATTGCTCTTACAAACAGCAATGTATTATCTTAAATGAGGATGATAACATGGCTAATAAGTCACATCACATGTGGTTATAAGGTTTTTATCATGCTTTGAAACATTTACTAATCAACAACATTTCTCCTTTTATGAAGCCCATTTTGTAGAGTTCCATAAACAAGGTTCAACAGTCACAATTTCATTAGCATTATATTGTTGCCATGGTAATGTGGTACCAATTCAATTGATGGGCTTTTCATCCTGGGCTTATTATAGAATTGCTCTTCCTGTCAAAGATACATCTATATGGAAACAGCAAACAGACCTTCTCATCTGAACGTTAGCACAACATTTCATTGTGTGCTAATTTGGAGGGGAACGTATCACGTTATTGGCATCAGACCCAGAAATCATCAGAGTCACGATAGAAGTTACTAAACATCATACGTGGCGAAGTCGCACTCCAGAATTAGGAAAATTACTTGCATTGTTTGCTGCAGTATCTGAATTTGTTATCGCAAATGCACTTGGCTCTGCTGTGATCGCTCTCCGTAATGCACAGTGCTGCAGGTGGTAATAGCAAAGGGGGGGGAAAAAGGCAGTAACAAATGCTAAAGAATAAACCGTGAGCTGAAGGGCTGTCGGTCCTTCTCCTGTTTGCATGTTCTGCGGCGCGTTTTGGGGAAATCACTGCCAAATGCAACGCCTTGCTTTCCCGGTCTGTAAAATGGGGATAATGACCCCTCTCCCTCCCGTGCGGAGCACCTGGCGTATACCCGATAACAAGTGATAGCCGGTACAGCTGAACGTTGTTATTAAGTAAAGCAGCAATGTTTTTAACAGCTCCAGGAAAATACACTGCACAGATCTACGATTTGAGAAATGTCAGTGGGAGAATCTGGACTCACCCAGGGAAACACAGAAGAGTTGGCAGACCGAGCAGGCAACGGAACACACGCGCTTATGGAGGGAAGATACTCACATCGTTAAAAAATCACGACGGTTTGTAGTTTTTTAAAAATAAGAATATTGTAGGCTACAGGAGAAGTATCTGCCGCAATCTGATCAAGGAGAGCAACAATACAATATAAGGCAACAGCGGGGTGGCTTGTTTATTGTATGTTGAAACATTTTCTTGTAGATTTTCAGTGTTTTTTGATGATTGTTTCCTATTTAGGTAGGAAATATCTTTTTCCATCCTGACACATAATGTTCAGTCTATCATTTCTTAGCTTAATCATGTTGCGTCCTTTGCAGCAGCAAGGGTAAATTACAGGCAGGATGGTATTCAGCATAATCAAAGATGTGTTCCATTTTACATGATAAGTTTTGTCTGATTTACAAAGGCAGTATCTTCTCCAGCTGAGCAGGGAAAGAGAGACCTTCACTTGCAGATAAAAAACACCTCAGAGGAGAGCCTTCTCCTCCATTAGGATCCTATTGTTCATGCAAAAAAAACCCCGTTACTACTATTTCCTATTTATTTACTTTTACCATGATATAGCCACAGGAGCCAGCTGAGACTGGGACCTACTTGTGCTAAGCACAGCAAAACCACACAGACAGCCATGGTCTCTTCACACAATTTATAAGCTTAAGAGCCCCGAGAAGGACCAGGGAGGACAGAAGAACAGAAAGAGAGGGAGAGGCAGCTTGAGTAACTGACTGACGGTCAGAGAAGGAACCGGTGCCAGCAGCAGAGCAGGTCTCCAGCCCCAGTTCCCTCCATTGGGATGCCTGCCCCGCTGGGGGAAGGAGGTGTTTGGAGATATCCCCCACCAGATTCTGAGGATGCAGACTCTAACTCTTACACAGAGCCATGCTTTACCCCCTAATTTCAATGGCTGCATCTATGTTGCTGAGCAGGGGCAGCCCGAGGCAAAGCTTGAAGTCAGCTGTGCAGCCCACCCGTATTACCTATTAAAACACCTCCAGGCTGGCTCCAGGGCAACCCTGTTAATCCTCCCAGGGACAAAGGCTCAGGAATACCCTATGTTTTCGAGCATGTTCAAGGGCACCAGGGTCAGGGTACCTGCCAGAGGAATATTAATGGGTTTCAACAACCGAGGCAGTAGAGACCAGGCTCTCTTCCTCCGCGGTAGGGACTTCCAAATCCGAGCCTGAACAGATGGAGGGCGGGGGGAGGAGAGAGAGGAGTTTTTGGTTGCAAGAGCAAAAAGTCAGTTTGCACCAGAATTTGAAGGCTTTGATCAGGGAGAAATATGATGTCTCAGATGAGGGAAGCATTGGCTTGGAGTTTTTCTTGCTTTCTCCCTCTCTCTCTCTGTGTCTTAAAAATCCATATAATGTAAAACCGTTAAACTCTGGGGGAGGAAGCATTCATCTTCTGATCAGTAAATACTTCCCTTTGCTCTGTGGTGCCTGCTGACTTTACTGCTGTTGCAACCTTTTAAAATGCTTCCAGGAAATCTCATTAGATTTTAACTTTATTTTGTTTTTTATTAAGGAATCTGAAGAGAGTTTATAATAATCCCAATGTAACTTTTTAATAAAAACCACAAATAATATGCTAGCGTGGATTTGATCTGATATACATATCTGATGAAAATTCTGAGTTGTAGTAAAATTCATTAGCCAGGGTTCTGTTGTCATCGTATTAATGAATATAAAAGCTGGCAGCTTTAAAATGGCAATATTACAGCAAGCCTATATTTTTCTATAATGGTTTCGCATCGTGCATTCAGTATTGGTGAAGATTAAGATTTAGCATGCAGAAGTAATATCCATTATGATGGGGTTGTCCACAGTGAATTGAGTAGGACATTTGCTTAATTAAAAGTATTTATCTTAGATGATTTAAGAAGTATGTCCCACTACTGATCTGACGATGTAAATGAGTTTCCTATAATCAGTTCACTACTGACGACTCTCCTTATTATACTAAACAGAAGGAGAAAAAGGTAAGAGGAGAGTGAGGGGAAAGGAATGGATCCCACTGTCTGAGAATTTAAAGGAAATTTAGAAATAATGATTAATTAACACTATGCCACGAGCAGGAAATACCACAGCCGAAATGCAGACAGATAAACAGATAAAAAGTGAGACAGATAATGCAGAAGAGCCCTAAAAGGGTGCACTTCTAGTGGAAAGCTGGGAAATAAAAACACGGACAAAAGCCCAGCTTCCCGCTCCTTCCCGCTGGACCTCTGCTACTTAACCTTCCCCTCCCGAGGCCTCCGAGGTGCTCGGGGAGCCGACCTCGAGGGTTAGGGGTGGGACGGGGCTCTGCCACGGCGGGGAGAGAGAACCCGGGGCAGCACGAAGGCCCGCGGTGCGGCGCGGGGTGTCTCACGGGGTCTCGGCGATGGCTCTTCCCCGGCTGTGGGCAGGGTGCCGGGGAAGCAGAGCCGCTGTGGGTGGGGAGTTTGGGCGGAGAGTGGCGAACAGAGCCAAGGCAAAGGCCAGAGCTACAGGGAGGGCAGGAGCTGGGCTGAACTGCTCCCCTGGGTGGTTTTGGGCATCTGTTTTTAAAAACATACCTTTAAGGGAGAGCCCCAACTGGTGGAGAGTTTCAACCTATCTCAATCTTACAGCCGTACAACTTAAGTCTCCTGGACTCGCCGTCGTCCTTCCTCGCCAAGCCAAATGACCCATGGAAGGCTGTAGATCTTCAGTCTATGGGGACCATCTAACGTCGGCAGCTTCTGGGGGTGCTGCCACAAGGTAGGGCCACATCTAACTCCTTCAAACCACCCCATCAGCTCAGGTGTGCTGCTCGTGTGAACAGCTCCTACTTGTCTGCTTGGAAAACCCTCCTGCTTGCAAGGCATCCCCCCCTCTCCCCGAGACAACTGGACCTTCCACCAGCCAGACACATAAATCACCCGCTAACTAATTTTGACTGAGGTTGTTGGACAAAATCTTCATAGATAGAGCCAAGAGGACAGGCAAGAAATATTTCTCTTCTTCACGCCACAACTTGTCTTCTCATTATTTCTTCTTGTCTCCTTTTTATACTCCAGGCGTTTTTTCTTTCTGCATATGCTAATAGAAAGAAATACTGTGCCCTACTCGAGTCATTTAATTTAAGTAATTTATTTTAATTCTTATTAAGAGCATTCAAATAGCAAGTGACATTTATTGATATATATTACGCTTCTCAAACACCAGAAAAATGGCCTGGCCCATTCTCTGCTAATGTTGGCTTTTAGGTGACGTTTTAGGAGCAGGAACGGCCCTGCGCGGGGCTGGGCATGTGCACAGGACGGGAGCTGTCCGTGGAGCGCGCGGCCGCGAATCTGGTTTTGATCTGTCCGTGTGATTTTCCAGGTGAGCCTCGGACCTCGCCCGCGGTCTGTGCTCCCGGACGTCGGCCCCGCGACGCCAGACGGAGCGATACCCGGAGCCCCGCTTCCCCCGGCCGCTGCACTGGGCGTTCGCCGCTGCCGGAGCCGCCCGCGCGCCGCGGGACACCCAGTTGCCAGATACCTGACCCAGCTCGACCGCTGGCGGGGACGCTGCTGGGGCCGGCTTCGCCCTGCCTCTTGCTGCCTGCCTGTCTTATTCTTCTGAGTTATGCCCCGGCCCGCTCCTGTCCCGTCGTGCTTTGCCTCCGGGCTGTGCTGAGTTTTCAATTATCACAATATACAATGCAGATGCTATGTAAAACAGCTAGCGTGACTCGAGCAGGCTGAGCTCAGTAGAAATACGGTTAAATAAAAAGGACTGCTGTAATACCAGGAGGCTGATTGGAACCGCAAGATACCAGTGTCATATCCTGTGGCTTTTATGTTGGTAGATGTAGATTTTAGCCATTAGAGTCTAGCCGTCCAACAGATAGCAACCAGAGGAAATGGACCTGGGTATCTTCAATTGTGAATAACTGATACGCTTTTGCCAATAAACGGAGGACCTGGTAACCTGCCAGAAGAAAAAACACTTTTGAGATACCTACGAATATAATCAGGCATGTAATACGTGGTAACTTCTGACCATGTGTAACTTAAAGAAACTCCCTGATTACTCCCAGTACATTTAAAATGGTACATCGAGAGAGCTCTGACCTCAGAGAACCAATGTGTGGTTACGTTGTCAGCTCCAAATCCAGGCAAGGAAATAACTACCAAGCGTAGGTCTCAGCTTATGTATTTGCACCAACAGTAACAACCCCCTAGATCAGGTATCAGGTTATTTAGGTGGGGGGTATAAGGCTATGTCAAAAAAAAGGGAGAAATAAGAAAAAAATACAATAATGTAAAATGTGCCTGCTATTAACTTCTAGAAAAGCTCAACAGCTAGAATTTTAGAATGTGATATGTAGACAAATGTAAAGAGAGCAACACATTGTGTTTTTCTCCAGAGCAAAATGAAATAGGCATACAGAGCAAATTATAATATTTAGCACTTTCAGGGCAAATTCTAGTTGAGGATCATGAAGTAATTTGAAAATATTAATGAATTAGCCTCACAGCCAGCTATCAGGTAGATACTAATGATAATTATTACTATAAATAAATCTTATTATTATAATTCTTGCTCCAAAGACATGAAAGTTGAGGCATAGAGACTTTATGTATTTGTCCAAAGTCTGTGTTTTACTACTGTAACCTTCCTTCTCTAGAACCATTATATATCAAGTTTATCCTTTTCCAAATACTGTATGTGATATACTATTCAGTTTATGAGCTCTAAAAACCAACCAGCTGAGCTTCCTTATGAAACAGTGCCTGTGAACATCTCCATTTGCATTTGAATTCTCAAGCAGCGACAATCCTGCTGAAAAAAAAAATATAAAGGAAAAAGGAATCATGAAAATCAGTAGAAAATCTGTCAAGGCCCCATCTGTGACTGGGTATCAGAATATCGCTAAGAAGCTCTGAGGAACAAAGTTCATTCCAAGTCTAACGCATAGTGCTTTTTGGTCGATGAAATTAATTCAGGCAGGGTGAAATGAGGGCGCATACCATGAAAAACGCTGTTCCTCCGCTGAGGAGGGAAGGAAAGCAGCATCTCCGCTCTGTGTGTGTGATCTTGGGTTTGGTACATGCAGCCATGCTTAAATAGTAAAGGTTTTACATGGCAAAATATTCAGCGTGCTCACATCTCCTTTTGATAGCTGCGTATACCTGCTGCTTCTCTGAGGAGTGTCAGGGAATGAGTGATCTCTGGTCCTGACAAGATAAGGGCTTAGATTATGTGTGCTCGTTGCAAACAGCAAGCTTTCATAGCCAGCTACCTGAAGTAGTACGGAAACAAAATGATAGATTCCACTCTGGCCTTGAAAATACCCCTACAAGCAGGTTTGCTTCCTTCTGAAGGGGAATATACAAAGGTTAGGGACACTTATTTGTAGGATATTTACATAACTCCTCTTCAGGATCTGAATTCCTAAGAGCCTTGGCCTTAGCTTTTTGCTCTCACACATGCAATATTTGGAATTAACTACAGGAAATAGGAGAACCACAGCATTAACGCCATTCTAATGCACCATATTATTTTTCTTTCCCTTTTTTTAACTGTTAGAGTATGCAAATGTTGAGTTAACTGGTCCTCATGTTTTTATTGAATTGCTTTCACTATGGCAAATAAATATTCATAAAGAAATGTGGACAATAAATCATTTCAAATAGTTCAAAGCCATTTTCCTTCTAGACTTCATATATATTCAGCTGTGACTCGCCTTTAATATTTCATTCAAAAGAGAGACTTGTAGAAGGACAATAGAGATAATGTGTCAAGTAGTAATTAAAACAGGGGGTAATGATTAAAACCATTTCAGTCTACATTGTGCTCTGTCAAATCCATAATCTCCCGTGTTTGTTAAGATGACTTCCTACTCGCTTTTTACAGAAACTCTGTTTCTTCAAACAGAAGTTTGAAGACACCGCACAGAACAAAAGATTCCAACCCCGAGCTTGTAGGGTGCAGCACCCTTCCCAGCTCTGGAGTCTAGGTATATCTTCTGTACCATCCCAGCAAGATAAAACTCAGGCAGGCACTGCCCTTCCTGCTGATATTGTGACTCCTCTGCGCTGTAGATCCAGACGCAGGGCAGAAGACAACCAAGGGCCACCCCGATGTGTACAGGCGCATATAACCCGTCTCACCTTTTGGATTTAAGCTAAGAGCGCCAAAAGAAATCGAAGGTAAAGACCTGGTTAGCTTATACATTTGGGGATCTTGGTTCAAACCCAAGTAACGATGATGTTCCTTGTCTCATTATATGCGTTTTGGCTACTAATACACATATTTGGCCCAAACTCATTATCTTCCCTGATTTGTTGCTGACTTTAGGCCCTGATTCAACAGAGCACTTACATACAGACTTAAATAAATTGATTTTAGGAAAGCGTTCCTCTTTGTGTTAAATCTTGGGCAGACATTCAACTTTGAAATCAATGGGACTTATGAACAGCCCTGACCTTGGGGTCTAAATGGTTGCTGAATCAGTGCATTGACAGAAACATACTGGAAAAGATAATATCCATGTCTAATCAGAATTATAGTCTCTACTTTCATGGGAAATTACCCATAGATAACACATTATTCTGCTGAAGAAATCCATTTTACAGCATTTATTAGAAAGCCTTAATTCACATTGTCTGTTTATGCCAAAGATAGCAGATGAACAGTGTCATTCCTTGATAGTGTATCTATAATATTCTTTAAATGAAAAAATAAAATACAGGAAAAGGGGCTACTCCTAATTTTTTACTGAGACTTCCTCAGTTGCCTGCCACATGGCAATCCTTTGGAGGACGGGCAGATGGAAGGCGAGGCAGAGTGGTTCTGAAATCCCATGGACTAGAAGACAATTGCATGTGAAATACCATGTTATGCAGTACTTAAAGATGAAACTCCCCCCCAAGAACAACATTTATAAGGGCCGTCTGCCCAGTCTACGTAGGGAATTTTGAGCGATCGCTTGTTTTTATTATACAATGAGAGCGGCAAGAGTAAAAGAAGCAGACATTTCTGGTATCAGGGTGTACAGGTTATACAAGTGCAACTATGGCCAAATCTATGAGATTACACTAAGCAGTTGGTAAAATAATTGATGCTATGTTGCATGAAATAAAATAGTCTTCCTGACATTCTTAAAAATGCTTCACACTTAAGTCTTCTTTATTATATTACAAAGACGGCAAACAGGGACTCTTAGAGGTTGTTTATAGGGTTGAAACACAGACAGACGTGGAAGGAAATTATGTTGGGTCCCATCATGTCATCTAATTCAATGAATGAAGAGCATGAAGATCGTAAGAAGATGCAGGAAGAGTCAATGGGTGCTACCTCTCTGTACAACCATAGAGGGATACTGTGATCCACATTATTCCACTGGGTTCTGGGGGCAGAGTTGGGGAATAACACATAAGAAGCAGCTGCACGGCACTCACTCGGCTCTGTGATGGGAACTCCCACAGTTACCTGTATCTATCCTAACGCTGCCTACACTTGTTTTAAAGGTGGTGAGTCAGGAGCATGCAGCTGCTGCATTGCATGCTCATTGCATGCCAGTTCTGTATTGCCTGCAAGCCGCTGAACCGAGGCCCCTTAGAACAAAGGGCAGACTGTAAGGGGAAAGCACAGAGGGTCAGGACCTATCTTATCCTCCTGTATAATTCTCAAACTACCAAAAAAAAAAATAATCTGCCATGCCATCTACTCTGCCCCAGGAGAGGGTGAGGTTAGAGCAAATCTGCCTTCTGAAACAGTTGCTGCTCCTGATAGGCATTTCCCTATATGGTCATGAATTGGACCTAAATTTGCTTAGTTTAAGATCACCTGCTCTCAATGAAATCAATTAGTGCCTAGCAGGAGCAGAAGAAACAGGTCCTTGCTGGGTCAAAGGCTTTTTCCAATGTGAAGAGTCACTAGAGGGAATAACGGATCTATGCTATGATGTTAGGATCTCCTAAATCAGTTCTTTAGTTTCTGCTGAAATCTTCCTGATCTAAAGAACTTACTTACAGAGGTGAGTTTTGTAGCTGATTTAAGGGCCTGGGATTTCACTTTTTCAACTTTCCTGATAGATTTGGTTAGAGTGTAGTAATGATTTTTCTATGGTGCATGTAACCTAGAGGTCATAGAAAAAAAATGTTTCCCCCTCACTTCTCTAGTATTTACACTGGTTTTGAGGAACTAGAAGGAAGTCACCTGCCCTGTGCTGTACCAAACAGTATCCCTATGCCTATTTGTCACAGTTATTCTCCTTTTTAACTTATGAAGATTATTATTTGTATCTGAAAATCCCTTTGATGAGTCTGCCTTTTGGCTTTATTTTCTGGTTCTGCCTGCCAACACTGGGCCAAATTCTTAATTAGTATTAATTTGCCCTGATTTTGCTAGGGGCAGGCTGACTTTCAACTACCGAACTGCTGGCCACTTAACTGTACATCCTCATCACTTTAGCTTTCTCCATTATCCTTCATTTACTAAAGAAAGGACTAGTTCCCTCTTTTCTGAACACATAATAATAAGAAACATGCTAAGCCATCCTGATCACAAGGAAGTCCTACAGATGCTCAGAATTCATCTGTTTTTAACAACACTTTAGCACATATTGTTTGTAGTTCCCTGTGGAGCACAAGAAGTTCATCATATGGTACGTTATGTTAACTTCAGACCCTGCTGCAGCGCTCGAGCTGATGTGAGGTGAAACGCAACGCAGCGTAGGGTAACTTGACATGGAAGAAATGCTTCTTGATGCTCATCCATCAGAGGTGGGGAAAGAAAAAATATTTCCCCCTACTAGTGTATTTGCTTTTCTCCATAATTACCTGCAAACTGTGAAGTCACCTAAGACAAACTGGGTGGAAAGGATAACTTACGCATCCCGCATTGCCGTTTGGTTAACTTTATTACATCCAAAGCATCCCTATCAGGAGGATGCTTGGTTTTGAGGTTTTTTGTTTGTTTGTTTTTTCTTTTCCAGTGCTCTGGCTTTTCTCCAAGCTGGAGGATAATTCCAACTCATAACAGATGTAGACCGTCCCCTAAGACTCAGGATCAATTGGACAGAAGGTGACTGTTGTCCTTAGCATCTTAAGATTTACTTTGGCTTTAAAGTCTGTTTTGTGTCCTGCAGACGCATTATTTACTAAAATAAGTGCTACAAATGCAGCCATAGTATGCTTGAAAAACAACTAATCTAGGCTGAGTTTATGCTCAAATGTGAACTGCTCATCACAGAGGAATAAGGAAAAAAGGCTCCCGATGCTGTGACCAAGTTAAAAGCAAAAGCTCCACATGGTAAAGAGGGCAAGTGAGAAGAGAGGATGGAGAACAGGTGGTAGAAGAAGAAGGGGAGAGGATAACAAAACAAGGGGAAAAGCGTATTGAAGGAAGAAGCTTAGTCCAAAGAAGCATGTGCAGCCACAGGGGTATGCTTGTGGCACTTCAAAAAAAAAAAGGTCTTACTAACTTTCAGAGATAGTAAAAACAGAATGAAAAGAGGAAGGAGAGGCACGACAGCCTGTAGCAAAGAGTTAGAAGAGAGCTGAGAAGAAAAACATAAGGCACGCTCTGGTTATTTTACATCAACCCACGCTTCTTTCTTTGTATCCTATGGCTCCGTTAGTGTGGAGGCAGAAAGAGCACTAGTGGATGTAATGGCTTTATGTTCCTGATGTGCCCTGTGACTAAATAGTTTGATTTAGGATATCGGTGTTCCGAACATGAGGTACAGACTGTTTATAAAACCATAAAAAGGGGGAACCCCCCCCCTTCCCCCAAACCCTACTGTGGTGGATATACTGATAATAGAAGTGATATCTGTTGTAGAACCTCAGATGCTCAGTTATTCAAGTAGGAATCAAGGTGTTGCAGTGTTAAAGCTTGGCCCAAATAGACCATATTTTGGGCACTTTTCTTCACTCTTTGTACTTGGTATCGCTGTCATCTTTCATGGAAGAAATGCAGCGCCTTCAAGTTTAGATATGATGAACTTCAGATACACGTTGTTTTAGAAGAAGACGCACGTGCTGTTTTATATAAGCAAAACAAGGACACAAATTGATTCTGTCTTCGGTGAAATTATCAGTAATATAAATGGTTCCAGCATCTGTTTATGACTTTGCAGAAAGTTTAAAGGTCTCTTTTGAGAGACTATGAGATAAAAGTTTAGCTTCCGCTGTGTGTACAGCTTTGTCTGTCCCTCGAGTAGGCTTCTGTCAGCACCTTGGGTTTGCTAGTCACAGCCCGGGGTGCACAGGCTTTCTGAGAATGTGTTGTAAGGAGCATGTGTTGCTATTGCTTGCTCTGAAGTTGTTGGCTGTAACTGTATTTTGGGTTTAAAAACTCTATTTACTGTGGCTGCTTTTCAGGTTAGAGATGTACCCTTCCTTCTAACTGACTCTTTCAGTGGTTGCTTAACAGGAACCACTCGTGACATAGCAACGACTGCTCTTGATTATGGTCTGAACTCCTTTCATACAGCACATCCTCCTAAGCACTCCTTGAAGCTGGTGCGACCTGACTGCTTGTGTAGTCAAGGGCTATCTAAAGTCATCCAGAAAGATGGCTCAGGTCATCGCAGTGGACTCATGCCAGAGGCAACAGCTTCCTTATCTGAGGAGAAACTATTTGCCCCCTTACTTGGGACGGCTAAAGGCTTCTTCACTGGACGATAAAGAGCTTTGCTGCAGCTAATTACAGATGACTGGGCAAACCCCCTCGAAGTTCCATCACTGAATGCCTTGATTTATGAACATGTACCGTGTTTTGCAAACAGCAGATATCACAGATAATGACCTTCAGTAAACAGAACACCAAATAATGACGTTGGCAGACTCATAGAATTTTTCGATATACAGAAATTAAATACTTTCTAAGCAAGTTATATTTATATTGGAGAACGCAAAGGACATACTGTAGTCCTGAAAGAAGTTGTTGCGGAAGCTTTAATACTTATTTCACTGATGCTGAGCCTGTGTATAAATGCTATCCTTTGCCTCCTTTTCTGCTGCTACAAATGAGGAAAGGTGCAGCTGACGGGCACCATGTCAGTAGAAAATATGAGCCATGGGGAAATTCCACCCATATTTTGAGGCTTGCAGGGTAGAATAGCAACCATTACCTTAGCCGTCTCTCTGGGCTGCTGTGGAGCAGTACAACCGAGCCCTAACAGAGTCAAGAATCTGGCCCTAAATGTTCCCTTAAAAGAACAGGCACATGAATGGTCTGGTTTGCCTTTTAAGTTGGCAAGAGTTAATTGAGGAAGACTTTAATCAATAATTTATGTCATTTAAATCTGATGCAACCAAATAGCCTGCCTCTGAGAAACTTTCTAACAGAGGTTTGCAGTCTTCCCAGGACTCAATGGTATTTTGATGAATAACATTTCTAGCAGGCTAATTTTCTAGCTAATTATCATCAAACACCTAGACAGGCTTTCTGCAATATTAGATCACAGAATCATAGAGTGGTTTGGGCTGGAAGGGACCTTAAATATCTAGTTTCAACCCCTTGCCATGGGCAGGGACACCTTCCACTAGACCGGGTTGCTCAAAGCCCTGTCCAACCTGGCCTTGGACACTTTCAGGGACGGGGCACCCACAGCTTCTCTGGGCAGCCTGTGCCAGTGCCTCACCGCCCTCATAGTGAGGAATTTCTTCCTTCTATCTAATCTGAATTGATCTTCTTTCAGTTCAAAGCTATTAGCCCCTGTCCTATCACTAC
>VZTV01069215.1:0-11304 GCA_013400875.1 Anhinga rufa | reverse complement strand
GGTTGGACTAGATGACCTCTAAAGGTCCCTTCCAGCCTAAACCATTCTATGATTCTGTGACTCTCTGAACCTTTAGGAAGATGTTCTTCAGCAATAATCTGAACCCAACAGTGAAAAAGATACAGGCTCAGCATTGAACTTCTAATTTTGTTGTTCTTTTAAACTAGGTGAACTATTTCACCTGGACTCTGCATCATATTTTCTGATACTAGCATGCATAGCATAGAAGAAACATGAATGTGAGTGTTTATTGTGCTAAACGAATGCTTTAACTCAGTCTGTCGACACCATTTTGGCCTAGACACAAGAAGCAAATAAGTGGTGGGAGTTAGTAAACTTGGGGCAGAAAACAGGGAACGTGTGGTCTGTTCTTTTAAGGTACTAATAAGGAAGAAAATATGACAGCATGTAGGTTAATGGCAACAGGGGAAGTATATTTATTCAGGGAATGGAAGTTACTGAAGATCAGTGCATGTGATCCTTGAGCTGGAAGCTGTGTACAGACAATATATCACATACTATATAGTTCATAGAGGAGAAAACATGAGAGTTTGGATTGCAACTGGAAATTATTCTCGAGTTTGACTTGATTTTGAAGACATGAAGAAGTGGATGCCCATAAAACTGAAGCATTGCAGACACCACCTGAAGCATTTCAGATACCAGCTGAGACATAAGTAGAAGGCAGATGTCTCAATGAGGACAGTGACTCTTCAAAGGTAATGATTATGAAGCAGGGGGAAGCATGAGCTAGCAGAGGGGGAAAAAGGCATAAAGTAATAGGTTTGTTGTGCTGGGGAATGAACATGAGCAGCAGGCTGTTACTGAGGATGAGAAAGCAAGGAGGAACACTTAGCTCCAGCCAAGAACTAGAACCTGTGAAGAAATCCAGGCTGTGACTGTGCGAAGAAGGGAGATTTTGCAGCCATTATAGGAAATTTTGCAAGGAATCTGTTGCAAAGCTGGCGATCATGCAAAGACACAGAGAGGGAAAACTGAGCCTCCCTGAGCAAAGGGAATCACGGGCTTATCCCAAAACCAGAAAGGCATGCTGTGTGTCAGGAGTGAAGGCGCAAAATTTGTGCAGAGATAACAGAAATATGATGGAGGAGCAACCACACATAAAACACAGCTGGAGAAAAATACGATTCAGGTAATAGGGATTAATTTCATAGGGATTCAACAGACTGGAGTCTAATAAGGACGAGGTGTCCAGCAAGGATATCTGGGTCAAAATCACTTTGAAAAAGATAGTAAATGAGTAGTACTGAAGGGACTCTTGGATGTATTTGGTTATGGATGTGTTTAGATATGAATAGCATAAATATGAAAAGTTTTTGTGGAAAGAAAGATTTCTGGACCTGTGTTGTTATAAATGACTGCATTTCCAGAAAAGAGGGAAAAATAACTGCTACTAAAAATGGAAAATCCCACATATTCCTGAACAGAATAGTGTAGCAAGTGGTGATGGGACAGCAGAGCTGGTTGGAGCAGGTTTTGGCATGTAATGAACACAAAGTCATGGGCTGCTTTTTGGTAAGCAGTAATGAGCGGACTGTGGAATATAACCTTGGATGAAATGATAATTTGTTTAGTTAGCGTAAATAGTTAAAAGAGTAGGTCTGGAACTCTGATTCTAAATATTAAAAATAGAAAATTGAGAAATTAAAGGAGCTCTTTGGGATATTAGCTGGAGAGGGGCACCTATGTTTCCCTCACCTAATGGGCTTCAGTTCTTAGAACTGGCAACACATTTAGGAAATTATTTATAGGGATTCATAGGAGTTTGTGTTTGGTAACGGCTGAAGAGAGTTGCTTTGAGATGGCTACGAATATTTAGAAAACGTATGGAAAATGAAGTGAGTGTCAGAGGTGGGATTTCCAGGTGAGGTAGCTGCTGTGGTGCAGTTGTACAAGCTCTACAGTGACCACATTGGAAGTACCATTAATTTTGGTCACCCAAGGAAGAGGACTATGGCAGCAAATAGATTATTTGCTATAACATTAAGAGTTGTCATCTTGACAGAAAAAAACAGTGTAGTCCTACCTGTTCAGGTGTATTTCAAAGAAACAAGCTTAGTAATTGGTAGGAAAAATTTCCAGGGAATTTCACTTTATGTTCAAAGTTTGAACATGTCCATGCACATTGTCATCGAAGAGGAGGTTCCACTAACCTAATAGGGAAAGCAAAAGAGACGATGACAAGGCTGATCAATTGAGGATGACAGCTTTGCTAAGGGATCTCAGCACCAGGCAGGCTGGCATCTTCTCCATGCTCAAGCTTAATGGTAAGACCAGGTTGATTCAGGCAGGCTGTCTGGAAGGAAGGGAGATGTTCTTCCTGCCAACCATGAAGCATAGACCCAACTGGGAAGCTTAGGAAATTAGCTTGAAAAGTTCAGCAGAATCCACTTATTGTGACCATTTCAAGGAATTTGTAGAAGCCTTTGGATACTTGGGGAACCAGAAAGCTCACTGGAAAAATACGGTTTTCTTCTGATTAAATATATGATCTAGGTAAACATATTAATATTTTATAGCAGTTGTTGGTTGTCAGATGTCTTTTATTCATTTCTAATTCCAAGAGCAATTTTTCTTCACAATTCATAGGCTTTCTGTGTTTAGGACTTCCTAAGACCCTATGTGAAATAAAATAGATGCTGTTGCTAGTTAAGTATTTCCTATTGTAATACTTCAGTAATTCATTCTCTAGGAAGAAACTAATTGTGGGAGATGCATGACACTGGTGTCTCCAAAGTGTTTCAAGTTTGGCCCTGTCATAGTCTGTCTTAGTGAATTTTCAAGCTCCCTGGAGGGGTTATTAGATTTGTTGCAGAAATAGAGTTGGACTGATTGGGGAAAAGTTAACAGTTATGATATGCTGTATTTGATGCATTGGTCCTCTAGGAAATTTTCTATAAAAGATCTTCTGATAAAAATTGTGTAGGCACAAGTGGGACAACCTTGAACATCTGTTTTATAAATCAATTTGAATAAACATGTACAGACACACTTTACTTGCAGCTACTTTGCATGGAGATAAAACAGGAGGAAAAGGTTCAAAACCCGTTCCTAACATTTTGATTATCATTGGCACCCTGAGAGATAAGTTGGTGTAACTTTTTAAACTTTTTTTTTGTATGTACTACTTGAACATGAAAAAGTTTTTGAAAAGGTTCATAGATGCTCCTGAACTGTGAGAATATTTACACTGAAGTTGATTTGGGTTCATTTTTTATTGATATGTGATTGTTTCCTCCATATAATTTATTTATGTTGATAACAATATTTTTCTGGAGCACTGAGATTTACCAGGTGTAAATGTTATGGGTGCTTGGGTATACAGAATTGCATAATGCGAATGTTAGAGAGAGGAGCTGTAGGATAAGAATCACTAAAACTCAAGGCACAGCTGGTGCTGACAGAGGCTGGTAGTGCTACAAAACTATGTGGTATATTCAGATATTGAGAGCTAAATGCTCTTTTTTCTGCTTATTGTCCTCTTCACGTATCAAGATAATACAGGGTCTTTTAAGGAAACATTTTAAATATTTCAGGTATTTTCAGAGTTTTCACTTTGGATTTGGGGGTTTTGTCCCTGTTTGAAAGCCTCATTTTGGTTTGTGATGGGGATCGCTATGAGGTGTCAAGAAAGGTTGCTGTACCAGCCCTCTTGGCTTGATAATAAAAGTATTATCCTAGCATGACTGACCCTATACAAGCTGAGCTAACTTTTTCAGTGGAGATTTTAGTTTTTGCTGCTTTATTGTTTTTCCCAGTTGGGGTGAAGTTTATCCATGGGGAAAATTGGTTATGAGGAGAGAATAGAAATAATGGAGAGAAGGCTACGAGGAGAAAAAAAATGAACAGTTTTCTGATAAAATTCTTGGGGAAGTTGTGACAGAGATGATACTTCAACAGTGTTGAGATAGGCAGTAAGAAAGTGAATCCAGTGAACATCAAAATCTTGCTCAGTCCTAAGTCTTGCTTAAGATATTTTACTAAAAGCTTAAGGATATTAGACAAACTGTTGTTACTCCTTTCAGTGACTTTTTCTTATTTGCCCATATAATGTTTCACTGTAAAAATATTTATTTGCATTGCAAAAAAAAATATTGACTGTTTAACATTGCCACATTTCTTAAACACATGAAAGCAAACCAAGCCTAGTTATTTTAAACTGCATTTTCAGCCTTAGGTCATGTCTTCTAGCATTCTAAGAGGATTAAGGTATTACTGTATCTCACCTAATTGCCTAAATATCTGTTTGTGGTGCAAGTGACCATTAACATATACATCTTGCTTTGCTATCGCTGTTATCTTTCAAGGGTTTGGCTTCATCCTCATAGACAAGCTAAGGAAATGTGGGTTAGATGAGTGGACAGTGAGGTGGATTGAGAACTGGCTCAAAAAAGAACTCAGAATCGTGATCAACGGGGCAGAGTCTGGTTGGAGGCCCATAACTAGTGGTGTCCCCCAAGGGTCTGTACTGGGTCCNCATTCAAACCCCGCCTGGATGTGGTCCTGTGCCCCCTGCTCTAGGTGTGCCTGCTCACGCAGGGGGGTTGGACAAGATGATTTCTCGAGGTCTCTTCCAGCACCTACCATTCTGTGATTCATCCTATGGCACATTCAGCACAAGAAAGATAAACCTTGATTGGTTGAATGAGCTGAATTTTTCATAATTTCACTGCTGAGTAAGGAATTATGGGTTCAAAAAATGCCCTGGTGATTAACACATCTTCAGTATTGAAAATGACAGCCTGGCTTGTTAAAAAAATGCTAACGCAATTTCCATGCAGGAGCAGGTGGGGGGTCTTTGCCTTTTCTTCCATATTACGGAGTTCCCATTGCTTTCCCTGGGCTGTGTAAATGATTTCCTAGATTGTATCATTTAAAATATTATGAATTAAGCAAAGTGGAAAACTCGGGGAATTTTTGTGGGCAGAGGATATTTCTAGGGCGGTGATGACTGTAATTATACAAAAGGTCGTGCTGGAAAAGCCTGTTACGGCAAGCAGCTCTAGATCCAAACCAGTATAAATACCTTTCCCAACTGTGACCTCTTGCCTCATATTTATTACAATAATAGGTAAAATATGGCTTTTTCCAGCTGCTGTTCATAAAGCAAGATATTCAAACTTCCTTTCATTCTTCTGGAAGTTGTGTCCCCGCTTGCCACATGCATGCGGGGTACCTTGCTTAGGGTTAGGCATCTCCTGATGCAGCAGGACACTTAAGTACCTACTTAAGACCATAAAGCATGTTTAAGCTGCTTGGGCAAAGCACGACCTGTACAGTTTCATAGTGCTCAAGGCCAAAGGGAATGCAAAGTCACCTTGGTTAACCTTGTACATCACAGGATGTTACATTTCCCACAGCTGCTCTCTGCTCAACCCAAATACATCAGGTCAATGAATTCTGCTCATTGCTGTATTTTCACAAACAGCTGGGGTTTAGAGCTTTTCGGTCAGTAGGTTTTTCATCTGTGGCTCTTTATCCTATATAATGTCATGTGATCTGAAACCAAGTGATTTAGGGGGAAAAATGCAAATGACCTGCAAACTGTTACCTTTGTTAACCTGCCCTGTATTTTCCTCTCCTGCTGAATAGCATTAATTCTCATTCCTCCTAAAAGTCTTTGTTGAGAGAGAAGACCATATTAAATATTCTGTTCTTATTATTAAATTTGTAAATTTGGTCCTGAATGGTGATTTTTTTTTAATTTTTCAATTAATTGTTTTCAACTTATTAATAGCTATTTCTGTTCTTCGGCTCTATGTTTAGTGCCTCAGGAGTGTCATGAACATATAGAAGCTGGAGGAACTGCAGGACTTTCATCTCTGCTTTAAGGTCACAGCTTCAGAAATTAGTCAAGAGACTATAGTTTTCAGCAGTTCATCCTTTCAAATTAGCCCAACTCTCTTCTCATTTTGCAAATGGCACTTTTTCTTGAAAAAATAAAAACTGTGTGTGACAGATGCATTGGGAGTGATGGAAATGTATAGTAGGGAACTATGCTTTTCACCTGGAATATTTTCAATTATAGGTGTTAATTGATTACAGTTATTAAAAATACTAAAAATATTAAATTTGTATTTCATATTTAGTGTCTTACACTGTGTAATATCACTACCAAAAACGTAAGAGTTATATTTTTAATTTTTTTTTTCTCTGAAGTGATGCTTGTTAATTGATCAAATGGTCACTGGGTCCATTTGTTTGAGTCACTCACAATCTAAAGACTTTCTAATTATTTTTCCAATATGCCCTTTGTATTGCCCCTGGGACAGAGGGTGGTGTTAGGGGACTGCTGAAGCTACTTGCAGCTTGTACAGAAGACAGCTCAGCACCGAGTGTATCGGGCACTCCTAACATTTCACCCCATCTTACACAGTTGAACCCATTAAAGCAAAACATCCTTTTAAATGTCAGTAAGCAATTTGGCTTATGACAATTTGTTTGCCTTTCTGCCCTCACTTTCTTTTTCTTCTCTGCTTTTCCCCATACCCCTCATTTTATTTCTCTCTGCTTGTTTTGGGGTCACTGTTTCTCTTAAGATGAGAAAGCTAAGATACAGAAATAAATATTATCCTTCACTTTGAAAGCAGAGAGATTTCTAGGGTTTCTGGAGAACAGGGATATGGTGGTGGCATCTCACTGTCATGGGATTTACTAGCCACATTGACAGATTTGCTCTAAAACTTAAATTGGAGGGAGGGAAAATGTCAGCAGTAATTGCAGGGGGTTCAGTCCCTAAAAAAGGTGGATAAATAAGTTTGGATCTTCTCAGCATTGGTTACTGCATTTCCATTCCTTCTCCTGAGGGGTGTCTGAGGCTGTGTTTCCCAGCAGATGCCCGGCCCTGGCCCTGGTTTGGTCGGTCATAGCCATCCCCAGCATTGAGGGTTGGCCCCTGGTTGCTGCTGAAGAGCCACGTTGGCTTGCTTGCATCCCAAATGGAGACTCTTCCTCTAAAATGCCTCTTTGTTTTTACAGCTCCTTCAAACATCTGATTGGCGGCTTAGATGATGTTTCCAATAAAGCCTATGAAGATGCAGAAGCAAAAGCAAAGTAAGTGTCTGCTCATTGTATTCAGCGTAAAATTTTAACCTCATTTTTGTTGAGGGTACAACATTGTAATACAAAAAAACCTGTTTTTTCTCAACACAGTAGTATAAAATAGCTTTAAAAGTAATGATAGGTGCTTTGAATTTTCCTCTGCATGAGCCTCCTTCTGTCTCCCTGGCTGTCTCTATGAATATAGATCTCCTCAGGTCAGTGCCCAGAGACGAGTGGTCCCAAGGTCCATCTTAATCACAGTCTTTGGGTCCACAAAACTGTTGGATCTTCAAAATTTATATCAAAATAATTCTCTTGAAATATTTTAAGGTGAGAAATTACAGATCCTGGAAAGCTCAGGTAATGAAGGAATTTGTTGTTGAATATGACTTGTTTCTTTAGAGAACTCTGTCAGACATTTTCACAAAGTCAAAATGTGTTTTGAGACAAAGAATGGGAAATTAATTTTGTAATTTTTGAATGAATACTAGAGCTACTTTGATGTGAAGCAATATATTAATCTGAAGTCCTACTATAAATACTTATTCCTTTCAGAAATGAACTCTAGTGTATTTTAAAATATTTCCTGAAAACCCCCACCCTTTGTTCAGTTTTGATCCACAATTTGTTTTTAATAGGAAAACTTTGTTATGTCTGTACTTCGATGCTATACAACAATAAAGCTTTTGAAGAGGAGCACGTTCTGATTAGAGGGATACCAAATATAATCCAATATGATTCAAAGGCAAAAATAGTTTAAAAGAAAACTGAAGCTGCTCTATACAAAATTATTTTGCTTTTCCTCTTACAAAATTATTTTACTTTTCTTCTGTGGGTTTATTTTATTATTACTGTCACACTAAAGAAGGGGTTAGGTGTTTTCTCAAAGTCAGATGCTCAGTGTGACTTAGCGGTCTGCAGCCATCTAAATTTAAGATTGCTCTTAAGTTATGCATAGTAACTTCTCATTAAACCAGAAGGATTTAAAATAGTGTATAACAAAGGAATTTGGCACTTCTGTGGAGAGAAAATGAGAAGCCTTAATTAGTTAGTTGATTAAAAGTAACTTGTTTGTTTGTTTGTTTCAGAAAACAAATATGCATCCCAAGAAACTTAGTTTCTTGGACAAAACTCACTAATATTGCAAAGTACCCACAAATTAAGATAGTATTTTCTTTTTTATCATCTTTGAGTGATATCTGAAATACATTTTTAATCATGTGTAATTTATTTCAAGGTACTAGAAGGCACCCAGAGTTGCATTTTTGTTTAGAATAATATTTCCCTGCCCCAAATCAAACATGTAAGCTTTCTTCTTCAAATGCTTAAGTTCCCTAGAACTCTTATTGACTTGATTAAAAAGGCAAGAGGCTGTCAACCTCTTCTATCATCTCAGAAAATAGGTATTTGGGGCATGGAATGCGAAGTCAAATAGACATAGTGCTATAGCAGCACATAACTAGCTATTAGATATTATAGATAAATAATATATATTATTATATATATTAGCTATTTGTACCAGCTGAAAACATGTCATTTTAATGCCAGTAGCAGCTAATGCAAAGCCTTTTACAATGTGCTGGAAAATTAACTTAAGCAGCTTCAGATAGATGGTCCCAAGTATCCCAGGCATGTGCTATTATTATTTAGGCATTTTTTCTTTTTACTATTACTATTTGGATTATATTGATTTCCATCTGAACAAAAAGGAAGAAAACATTGGTAATTAGACTAGTGATTTTTTGTTTTAGTAATAGCATGATGTTATTATCACAGAATATTTTATAAGGTTCCACCACAACCCATTAGCACCAAGCAAAATCTGCAAATAGGACTTGCCATTCCCCATTTCATAGTCTGTCTTTTCACATCTCTGATTTTAAGCTGTATTATTAATAGAGTATCATGTAGTAATTTATTATTATGGGCAATGTTTGTGTATGCAGATTGTATTGGAGACCTTTTTGGGATCATATTGTGAGTTTTAGGGAAGGGCTTTCAGGATCCCTTGTGCACTTTATAACATGTTTTTAGGGAGGCTGCTGTTTTGGACCTATTCTGGATAAACTCTTCATTTTGGGAACTAATGGGCCAATGTTAACCTTAACATTTTTGAGCTTTTATCTTCTTTAAAAGTCAGAGGCTTGTGCTTGAGTCCTGTCACTCGAGAGTGAAGGTGCCAGTGACATTATTGCCCTTTGCATATTAACATCTTGACTTCGAAAAAGCAGAAGGGATCAGTGTCGTCTGCCCGGAGAAAAATTAAATAAAAAAGGAATGCTCTTTTGAAAGATATGGCATTTATTAGTCAAATACCATATTCAAGTTTGCTCCTTGAAAGCAAGTGCGTGCCTGCAAAAAGATGAATAGACAAGGGAAAAATGGCAAAGTTACTTGGAGAGAAAAGCAAGATATATTGGAAGCTGCTGCAGAAAGTTTTCTTGCTTGAGAGTTATTGTTTCTATATCTCGCAAGATAAAACTCCTCTGGGAGAAAAGTCTACTTGGCAGAAATTTAAACCTGGATTACTTTTCAAGCAGCTGTTAATTAGCTCCAGCTAATTGTCCTTCAAGGGCTTATCTTTCCAAAGGGAAATTTGTGAAAGGCAAGAACTTGGCACATAAAGCACATTCAGGTTTGGTGAGGCTTTACACTGATCACATGAAAAAAAAATTTCCCTCCTTTTTCATACTTGTAGCATCTCATTTTCAGTGCTTGCATGGCAGGTGGCAAAAGGCCTTTGGATGGATAGAAATTTTCTATATACCCGTGTCTCACCGTGGATCAGGTGGATCAGGATGGTCCATGCAAAGGTCAGACATTAAGCAGACATAACCACACAGAGTAAATACAAAAGATATCATTGTGAGATGTCATTACAGTGTCAGAGCCTGCTTTTGGTTGGTGTGGTGGTCACACTGAGGGCCAAAATGTGAGCAGCTCAATACTTACCAGTTGCTGTCAGTTAAGAAATATGAACAGAAATGGTACGTATAAAAAAAAAATCTACAAAATGGCAGCAAATGTTTTTTTCGTATAAACCTACCATATCATGTTGATTATTAGATTCCTGTTGATTTGTAGGCACCTGTGCAGGAAAACCACAGTTTTAGACTACATCCAATGCAGGGTTCATGTTCCTAAGGAGGCCTTGGGCCATGGGCAGGAGTTCCTTGCAGAAATATCTACTAAATCACTGGCACTGGTGGGATTTTTTTTATCTTCATGCTAGAGCATGACCCTGGGGTTACAGAGCTGGTAGTCTCAGTGCAGGGCATGATGGAGAGGATATTAGGCAGAAGTTACAGGGTCAGAAGATCTTTCCATGTATCCAACAGTCCTCCAGGTCTGAAAGGGCTGAACAACTTTTTGTTGAGTTTATCTCTTAGTGACCTGGTGTTTTCCCAGCTAAGCCTTGAGGTATGGTTAGGGTGCTCCTAGGACCTGGGAAAATGTTCTAGCAGTCAAACTGCTGTAGACAACTGAGGTACCACTTCCTACCCTTGGGCATGATTTGAAGGAAAGAGCAAGCTCTGCTCAGCTCTTGAAGGCAAAGAAAACATATACCACCATTCAAAAATAGTTCAGCTGAGCAGAGGGGCTTCCTGCACTACTAAATGAGGTGTCACAGGGGGACTATGGCTTTAGGTACCTGCATACTGGCCGTGGCAATTGTAGATGTCTCTCTGTTCTGCATGGGCACCTTTGGATTGTGTCCTAAATGCCTGGCTCTTGGCTGCACAGGCAGCTGGGATGCCCAGCACAAGGCTGTGCCAATGTTCCAATGGGAAGGTACCCAGGAGTCCCTGCCAAGCAGACCTCGAAGAAAGTTGGGTTCTTCAAGGGCACTGGCCATCTCTCAAGATGACATCTCTCTGTTTAGGAAAGCAAGTGTGCATATGGGCCTCTGAAATCAGTGCAATTCAGCAGAGATGCTCATGTGCCCAAGCTGAGTTGTCTTTGATGCTGCTTTGTGAGTTCCCTTAAAGTTAGATGTCTATAAAAATTGTGGCTTTCATCTAACTGGAAGAACGCTTTTTTTATCCTCATGATTACGGAGATTGTCTTTATAACATGAGCTTACTGCAGCACCAGAACTGATTTACTTATTTACAACTAACAC
Organism: Anhinga rufa; assembly: GCA_013400875.1. Classification (NCBI taxonomy): domain Eukaryota; kingdom Metazoa; phylum Chordata; class Aves; order Suliformes; family Anhingidae; genus Anhinga; species Anhinga rufa. Next base: position 119 of record VZTV01069215.1, on the reverse strand, counting down.
CTTACTACCCAACTAATATCTATTTCCCTGGTTTCTGCAAGCTTAGGATTGGCAGTTCTCCTTAATGTCCATTCTTTCTGTTCAGTCTCTTAAGTCTTGTACACCAGAAGGCTGTGCTG
>VZTV01069212.1:9212-20227 GCA_013400875.1 Anhinga rufa | reverse complement strand
ATGCATACTATCATGCCTACAGAGCCTTCTTCTAAGGACCAGTCTAGAAAAGTAAGATGTGGGGGTTCCTACCTCTTCAAACACAGACTTTGGGGAAAAATCAGATCTGTAAGTAAAGTACAGACAGATCACAGTACATAGATGAGTGAAAGAAGGCAGGTAACAAAGTAGTGTTTAATGAGGAATGATTCCTCTTTCTCAACTATTTAACATCCTCTCATCATCACCTTGATGCTTCCTCCCTCTACCAGTGCCCGCACCCTGACATCTCCTCTCAAGGCAACCTGACAGGCTGTTGCTTCTAAGTTGCTCTTATGGAGAAAGTGCCAGGCTGCGGGGTCTAAATAAAAGGGTAGTTCAAAATGGCCTTTTTCCTTTAAATCTGCCCTCTAAAATATGTGAGCCAGGGGGAAGGGAGGATGGAGGGAGTCTCTTCTATCCATCTTGTGTATCTGACTTCTTCTTTACACGTGTTTATATTTTTATAGGAATACAGGTTTTTTTTGAGCAGCAATCCTTTAACTATGCCTTTGAAAAGCATGTTGTGGGTGTTTCCATAATGTTACAAATAACTGCCCAATACTTCTGCTGTACTGAAGATGCATGGGACATTAATTAGGTTCTGTTGTTTCTTTGCCTTTGATTTAATGTAGGTTTCCATGACAGCAAAGGGAGACAAATCAGTCAAAACCAATAGTTAAAACTGACAATTTACATTCTGGTCACTAGCCTTAAAAATGTGATGTACATTTAAATAATTAGATTGTCTGAGTGTTTGGTCACACGTTATACTGCTGTCTCTTCATTTACAGCAGTCTTCTGTAAAAAAAGTGAACTATTATGGGATGCTGATCTGCAGTTCTGAATCTGCTATTTACAGAGAAGTTTATTCAAATCCAATAAGGGTTTTTATCCTAACTAATGTAGTAAAAGTAGTAATAACAGCAAGGTGGGAGCTGTTACGTTGTTGCCTACCTCCATATTTATATGAAAGTTGTATATAGAGATGGCTGAAAGTAGTTTTAACAGAAAATTGTATATTGACTAAAACTTTTTCTTTCTTCTAAATTTCTTCTAGAAAAAATCAGAATATCCAGAAACATCTTGACTCTCTAATGTTGGCCTTGATTCTCCTGCAAACTGTAGTCTGATGCATTTGCTCACTGTTTCATTCAAGAGGCAAAGACGAGGAGTTTAGGCAGACTCAACAATCTAGTTTACTTACGTGTACATACATTTTTTAGAGAAAGCTTTTCTCTTACTGTAAGAAGTTTTTAGAAAAAAACTTCTTGACAAGATGATCTCTGGAGGTTCTTTCCAACCCCTACCATTCTGTGATTCTGTGATTCTTTAAACATATGATTTATATTACTGTTCTTAATGGTTAATGCCAGCCTGTAGCACAGGTATTTAAGATAGTTGTACATTTCCCCATGTAGAACTGTAAAGAGGGGAAATATGAAATCATTGTAAATTTTCCTAACTGCTGCCAGAGGAGAAATTTGGTTTGAATACTCTCTTGCTGTCAAATGGATCTGATTTAGGCTTGCAAAATATGGTAGACTTCTCCAAAATGGTCAGCTGACATTGTATGAATAGTGTCTCCCACTTTAAACTATTTCTATTTTGTGTGATGGAAAGTGCTGACATATTTTATTGAAACACACACATGCAGAATATCTCCTCCTGTTTTCATCTGTCTTTCTGGAGCATCAGGGTCTGTGAGTATATCTCCTAAAATAGCTCCAAAAGTAATTAAACATGAGGTTCAATCTGTGTCTCATTGGCACAAACCAGAGAAGTTGTTGCTTTCTCTTAGAGAAATTTGAAGCAGCAGAACTTTCCAAATACAGAAGTTGGGGTCAGACACCTGCGGGGCAATCATAATTTTTTATGACAATCTGGGCAAAAGAACCCAATTCAACTATTCAGCATGTTCAGTTGAAAAATACTTAGCAGCTGGGGAGAGCTGGCTGAACAGTCTCTGACTTGATAAGACCCCATTTTGGTGGTATGCAGAAGATGATCAGATAATAAAAGTTGTGTGCTCCACCCCCTCTCCAAACACCCCCAACCTCACGCTGCGTCCTTCTGGAGGTAGTCTTATAGATGCCTATGAAGGCTCAAGCAAGTGACTTCAGTATATCTTACAGAGAGCAAGCCTAGGTACATACCCACCCCACTCCTCCAAACTGGTAATGTGCTATGCATAAGCAATGGGATTTTGTACCTTATACTCCTTTCTGAATATAGAAGAGTAGGAGGGATCACATCGCAAATGGTAGAAAACTCTGCACAACTTAAAGAACAAAACCACTAAACTGCAAAAGGATGCATACTCTGGAGGGTGTTTGAGTGGTGGAAGGAGGACTTGCCTGTTTCCTCTGAGTTTTTTAAAGAAACCAAACAACTGCAGTGGAAGAGAAGACAAGCTGGTGCCCAGGACTCTTGAGACAAACAGTCTCGCTGAAAGGTTTAATTGGGATGCATGTTATAAACTTCCACTGAATAAGTAACAGTGAACTGGAGTAAGTCGTTGCTGTTATTACTTGCCTTCAAGCAAAAATACCAGGCAAAAATCAATTTATTTAAATTCTGCCTTTGACAATTAAAAAGTCCACTTTGTACAAGAAAGGTTTGCTTTAGCAAGCCTGTTACTTCTGTTAACATTTTAGGAAAGCAAAGCATTGACTTCTGAAGAAAACAAGGCACTTGTTAAGCCTGAGGATGGATGTAAGGATGAGGTAGCTATGTGAAAAAGAAAACACTGAAAGTGGGTTTGATGTGTAAAAATGTGATGAGAGTAAAAAGAATCACAAATGAAAGCCCAAACTGAACCTCCTGATACAGGATGTATCGGAGAACTAGGTCATTACAAAAATGGCTGGGTTGAATAGGATTCTGATTATGGTGGTGACAGCCTGCATTCAAACAGAAGGAATTACAGGAGAGTGTTAGAGACTGGTTCATTATTTGTAGGGATACTCAAAACCCTCCCCTTTGGCTCAGTTTATTTTAGAGTAGTTCTGCCTCTCTCTCTATGTACTGCTGACATAATCTGAGTACAAGACAACTTGAAAGCAGAAATAATGACAAGTGAGAATGGTAATGGGGCTTTCTGGAAATAAATAAGTGTGGTGGGCTGGATGCCAGGTGCCCACCAAAGCTGCTCTGTCCATCCCCTTGTCAGCTGGACAGGGGGGAGAAAATATAACAAAAGGCTCATGGGTCAAGATAAGGCCAGGGAGAGATCATTCACCAATTACCGTCACAGGCAAAACAGGCTCAACTCAGGGAAATTAGTTTAATTTATTGTCAATCAAATCAGAGTAGGATAATGAGAAATAAAACCAAGTCCTAAAACACCTTCACCCAACCCTCCCTTCTTCCCAGGCTAAACTTCACACCTTGTCTCTGCTGCTCCTTCCTCCTCAGGGGGAGGACTCCTCACACTCTTCCCCTGCTCCAGCGTGGGGTCCCTCCCACGGGAGACAGTCCTCCATGAACATCTCCAAGGTGGGTCCTTCCCACGGGCTACCGTTCTTCACGAACTGCTCCAGCATGGGTCCCTCCCACGGGGTGCAGCCCTTCAGGGACAGACTGCTCCAGCGTGGGTCCCCCATGGGGTCACAAGTCCTGCCAGCAAACCTGCTCCAGTGTGGGCTCCTCTGTCTCCATGGGGCCACAGGTCCTTCAGGAGCCTGCTTCAGCCTGGACTTCCCACGGGGTCACAGCCTCCTCCAGGCACCCACCTGCTCTGGCGTGGGGTCCTCCACAGGCTGCAGATGAATATCTGCTCCACTGTGGACCTCCATGGGCTGCAGGGGCACAGCCTGCCTCACCATGGTCTTCACCACGGGCTGCAGGGGAATCTCTGCTCCAGTGCCTGGAGCACCTCCTCCCCCTCCTTCTTCACTGACCTTGGGGTCTGCAGAGTTGTTCCTCTTACATATTCTCCCTCCTCTCTCTGGCTGTAATTGCTGTTGTGCAGCAGGTTTTTTTTTCCCCTTCTTAAATATGCTATCACAGGGGTGCTACCACTGTCTCTGATGGGCTTGGCCTTGGACAGTGATGGGTCCATCCTGGAGCTTGCTGGCATTAGCTCTATCAGACACAGGGGAAGCTTCTAGCAGCCATGTAGTCCCTCTGCTACCAAAACCCTGCCACACAAACCCAATACATTAAGTCTTGGAGGTGAAGGATGGATTAACTTTTTGTCTGTAAAATGGTACAGAAAGAGTATCTGGAACCCTGTTCTGCTCGATGCAAGAGACTGATCTGACACTGAATATGCATAGAGGCTCTAAAGGATGTGGTAGTGTGGTGCACCTATGAAACTACCACAGAAAGCACAAGCCCTGGGGGGAGAAAAAAGCATGGAATGGGACAGAAGCTTGGGTAAAGAAGTAAATACAATTCTAGCAACTTTCAAGTCAGACGAGATATAGCAGAGACCAGTGCTACAGGAGCCCAGGGAAATGGGAGTGCCTCATATTTAGGCCAGGAGCATATTTACTATGAAGAGAAAATGCTACATTCATGCTACAGAATGCAAGAAGTATGCAGCAGATACTTAAGTACTCTGAAGAAGTACTGGTTTGCTTCTAGCAGACTCTACACAGACCTGGTTTTTAAAACAGATGCATCTTTGTCAGGGAGTCAAAGTTTTATGGTAACTTGAGTACAGGAACAATCATAATTTCAGTAAGTGGTACCTTCCCCTGCAGTAATGCTGTTTTAGCCTCTGACATAAACTAGTATAAATATCTCTTAAAGACTATTTTGTCTCAACTTCCTTCTTGTTTGCCAAACAGAAGAGAGAAAATAGGACAGCATAAAATACTATGTGGAATGTACCTACGCCTGTAACTTCAATAGCTCCTAATACTTGCAGAGGCTTCTGTCAAGGAGGGCTTCTGTAATGCCCTCCTCAGCTCCCTCTGTGGTGGGGCAGGCAGGTGGGAGGGCTGAGAAGAGACGTATTCTCAAGGAAGAAGGAAGCTTCTTGAGTCTGGTGCCGGAAAAAATTGTGTGATGAAGTGAGCAGGGGATAGCTGAAGTCTAACTCTGTTGGGAAAACTAAGGATTCTGTGCCAAAAAATGGCTATTGGCTGAAACAGCCTTTTTGTGGTGTTTGTTGTTGTTTTCTTGTTTGTTTTTTGGTTTGTTTTGTTTTGTTTTGTTTTGTTTTTTAAAGGGGCTTTTATATACCTTTTTTCCTTTGCTTTCCAAAGCATGTAGACCATCCTGACTTGTATTTTCCACATGAGATCTACCTGTCAAAACACCTCACTAGCTCACAGGGAAACCCACCTGAGATAACTGGACTAAGGTTCAGTTTGGGTAAAATATAGGCAGGACTCCTATTTTAGGTGGGTTTTTTGCGGGGGGAAGGGTTTTTTGTTTTGATTTGGTTTTGATTTGTTTTTTTTTTAAGGTATTGCAAGGCAGAAGTTGCTGTAAAGCTGCCTTCTACTCTTTTGAATTTTAGATTACATTCTTTACTGTGGAAGACATAGGGGTCTATCCAGATTGGCAATGCAAATATCCTTCTGCACTCAAGTAATCATAAAATTTCCTTCATGATCTTGAGAAAATTTAGCTAGTTAGAGTTCTTTCTTGTCTTTTGTCCTCTCGTCTAAGTTGCAGTGGGTTGTTCTGCAGATGAGCTTTTTTTGAACTAAGAATTTAACTGAAGCTAGCATCTCTTCCCTAGAAAAATGTGAGGGGAAAAAACTTCCAGTATTTGAAATTTCTGGAATACCATATTTTTAGTACAGAGGCCAAAGATTCAAGGTTTTGGTTTCATATAGCTCTGTTAGTCTTCCAGAACCCATGGGCTCATTAGTTCAGATCAGTTTTGAGGGAGAATGAACTGAGATCACCCAAACTGGAATGCATTGGTCCTTCTTACAGAAGTTTAAAGTGATCATGAAGAGGTAAATGAATTTATCCATAACACAGGAGTAAATGCCAGTCCTTTTTGGAGAAAGAGGAAAAATTTTTGCAACCAACAGTCAATAGCAGAGAGATAGCTAAAACATCTGACTGCATTTTATTAAGTTCTTTAAGGCTGTGCTGTATTAGCAAGGAACACACTGTCTGAGCTCTAGGAATGGATTTCTAGAGTAAAGCAATTATTGCTGAGGTTCTAAGATCCATGCTGTGTTCATTTCAGGTTGCTTTGCTTCAGACTAAATCTAATTTGGGCCTGTGAACTGAGTCCCTGGTGGTGTGCACTAGGTACATCTCTAAGGAGCATCTTCCAGTTCCTTCCAAAATGAATCGGCTCCAGGACTGCTCTGAAAAGTGTATTGGACCACAGTAACTGGGGCTGTGAGGAAAATCACGTCAGAAATATGCTCCATGTCTAAACTAAAGTATTAATTTTGACACATTTTGTGCTATCTCCTGGATTTCAGTATGAAGTATGAGCTTCAGGCTTACGCTACTTAGGAGGCATTCAAAACCACAATTGTAACACTTTGTTTAGACACTGAAATCAAAAGCCTATCGTAACAAATGGAAATAGCAAAGCTCTTCCAGAGGACACTCTGATGTCCAAAGGACCAGCAATATGTTGTACAAAAAGTTGCAAAAGTATAGACTTGCATGTACAAAGCTTTACTAGCAGGGTCCATAACTGATCCCATACATTGACTTCAAGTTTACTTGAGAGAGTTGTGGCATGGAAGCATGGCAAGGAAAAGGAGAGGAAAAAAGAGAGGGGAAAAAACTCAGTAGTGGCCAGCTGGGAGAAGTGGTAGGGCCCCAAATGAACACCTTTACCAGTGCACCAGTGCTTCCCAACACTGTTTTGTGGGAGTTTTATAACTTTCATCAGGACCCCCTCAAACTTCCTGCCAGTTCTTGCTTATCATGATATGAGAACCCATTGAGGCACAATTCTTCAGATTGTTGTATGCTGACTGGCTGCTAAGCTTTGTACATCCATATTGTTGACTAATATTTTGGGGTACATAAATGATTATGTATTATGTTATCTATGGGGCTGTAAAGTTACAAACTAGAAGCTGCAAGGGGAATGTGAAGACTATGGGGTTACAGACTAAAAACTAGATGGCCAATCCACAAACACAATGCTGCAGGTTCTGGCAATGTGGTGCCATGAAGGTAAAGTCACTTGGAATGCTTTCCCTTGGTGTGAAGGCACTGCCACAGGGTCTTTGGGATGTGCAAGTAAAAGGTTACAAGTGAAGAGTGGGCAACATAATTGGAAATGAAAGGTCCTTCCTCAGTATTACAGTAGTTAAGGCACTATGCATTAAATATTATTTTGGAATCTGTCTCCAAGGACCTAGTTCAGAGCAGGGAAGAGCTTTAACCCTCATTAAGTGGTGAGCATCCTACTGTTCATACTGTAGGTAACTACATCCTTGTCCTTTCTGACATCTACTACTGATTTAAATGCCATTGCATTCAGGAAAGTCTCCTGCTAATTGCTCGCCTTAAATATCTGCATTATGCTGCTTCCAACCACTGTGTGTAAAATTATTTGATCAATATTTTATGGTGGTGGCTTCTTGAAAGGCAGAACCATTGATTCTAATAGTTTAAATCAAAGATAGAGGACTATCATCATTCAACAACAGTAATTACCTCATCGTAATTAGAGTTAGGTACTTAGTAATGAGTAATAATGGTAGAATACAAAAATGATAACTGGAGGCTTTTATAATTAAAATTGCTAATGGTGAGTCATAAACAGCAGCTGAAAGAGAGGAAATGAAAGATGCATCTGTGTGGCATTTTCAGCAGCCAGACCTGTTTCTGCTTAAACAGGAAGCAGACAGGTTATCAGAACAATTTTTATCTTTCAGAGAAATAAATAGCTGTAAAACCAACTGGTACCTGTCCTTCTTTCAGTGAAGCATGTGTCTATCTGATGAAGCTGGCTGGCTATGCTTTTCTTTCAACTGAAGTTCTTATCCATATAAGAGAAGAGAAGGATACATCTGTAACGCCAAAATTATTTATCTCCGCTGTAGATAAAAGATCAGGAGCTGTCTGCGGAGAGAATTATTAATTACCCTTCATCTAGACTTTCCCCTACCCTTGAATTTCCTGGGTTTCAGGAGTCCATGGGTGAGTGCTATCGCATGCACCGTCAGTACATCAGTAGCATTTGCCTTTCCTCTGCGTGTCTGCTCTTTGCAGGGAACGTCACACTTTTCCCCAACCTTCTGAAGAGTCTTGCAAGGAAAACATACCTTAAGGGTTATTTAGCCTCAGTTTCCACAACACTAAAATACACATATATATGCAACAAAGGTGAAAATTTCTTCCACTTTGGGAAGAAGTTCTTGAGATGCAGTGAATTTACTACTAGCAGTTTAACAGCTATAATTTTTGTCTTGCACTTAAAGATGTGAACAGCACAGAATTAATTTAAATATGACAGGCTTCTTTTGGCTGAAGTCATTGCTGTTTCCAGTTCTATATAAATTTCCATAGAGAATGGGTGTGAAATGCTTTCATTCAGTTGTGACAGCACTTTTACAGGAATTAGCAACATTCATGCCACCTTTGTGCTGAAGGAAAAGATTACAGCAGGTTAAAGGCAAGAAAGTACCAGACGTAGCTACTTTTGCTTTTGTTTTTGTATTCTAGTATTTTGTATTTTGGCTTTTGTTTTGTATTCTAGTTGTACAGATGAGAAGATTTGCATTAAGTCTGAGTTGTATCACCAGATTTATATCAGTGTAATTTTCTGAGTTAGTAAGGCTACTCTAATTTTGCTCTTAGCTCAAAATACTTTTTCTAATCTCTCTCTCCTGAAGATCAAAATCTGAAAGTATAACCTTTTACAGAGACAGGTTTTCTATGTGTTTGAAAGCCTGCTCTTTCCTTATACTTGTTTGCTTCCTCCTTTTCCTTCTGGTCTCCTGGGTGTTGATTACAATGCAATTAAAATGTCTTGCTGTGGAAGCAAAGGTTTGACTCAGAATTACATCAGTGGCTGTCACCACCCAGTCCTTCTCTTTTTTCAGTAGGTCCTGGGACTTTTTGGCTAGGAATTTATAAAGTTGAAAGTTGTGAAAGGCACAAACTTTTCTCTTCTGTGCCATTACCTGGAGCAGTCTTCAGAGGAGCCTCAGGTCATGCAAGTGTAACTGGTTCATGCTCTGGAACTGACAACTTTCTGCCTTCCTTCTTATCATGCCTTTTCTGTCCACTCCCTGCCTGCTCCTTCCTCCTCTTTTCTTTCCTGATCTTTATTTGTTTCTCTTTCAGCTGTTGGCTCACATAACTCTTCCTTTTTAGTAAAACATTTTTTTCTACTTATTGACATCAACTGATTAACTGGCCTTTTGATGTAAACGAAAGCAGCACCAATAATGCCTTCCATTCTTGCATCCATTTGTAATTGTTAATGTAATATTTTCTGGAATACAGGAAATATGGCCTCCCTTTCCCAAAAGCTGCAAATGTCTTGCCAACCAAACATCAACCTGTTATGCATATTTCCTAAATATGCCTATCTGACTAAAAACATTGTATGTGGTTAATGATCAGTTCTATTGCTAGCAAAGAATCTATTGAATGTAGGTACAAGGAAAGACATTTAAATATCTGAGAGATCATTTTATCTATTTTTAAGGATCCATCTCTGTTATTCTAACCTACTGGTTGTTTCAGCCTAGTGCTATTATGGTTGACTCCAAGGTACTGTGCACGTGTGTGGACCATTTTTTTCTGACTGTCCTTGCCTTGTAGTCAACACATCGTCTCTGATAGCTGCATATCTCTGTGGGGTTTTTTGTCCATTTGCAGCTGATTTACAGCCTCAGAGCCCTTATCCATAGAAACATTCAGTACTAAAGCAAAGGTCAGTACTATACACAAAGCTTCACAGAAATTAATTTCTTTAATGTGGGCAGGTTTTATTATGGCTAAAACTTTCTGAAGATTTTCTTTCATGTAGGCTAGTGCTGTGGCTGTCTCAGGAATACTTAATTGATTGTAAAGACATAAACAGGAGGGGAAAGAGTTTACTCTGTCATTCATGTAAGAGGAATTGTGGCCTGTAAGAGGAAAATGTAAGGATTCTTTGCTATTTAAATAGAAAATAACACCTGAAATACCTGGTTGAGTAAAATAACCAATAAACTGACCAAATTAGCTTTCTCAGATTTGAGATTTACTGATATTCCACTGTACACCTGAAGGCTTTAAGGTAGTACCTGTGTATTTGGGAATAAAATTTGTTCCTTTGGGTTATGCTGTCTGTAACGCAGATTATAATAAATACATGCAAGTTATCCAAAAGTCTAAATCGTTTGCCTCTAGCAGATTCTACACAGACTTGGATTTTAAAACAGATGCATCTTTGTCAGTATGTATATTTCATTCTATAGTGAGATGTCCTCTAAAATCTTCAGATCAGTGACTAGATGACAGTGAAGCTCTGGGTAATATTTTTGTGAGAAGAATTCACTGACAAACTTCCAATAATAGTGTTTGGTCAAAGTTAATTTGAATGTTGCACACTGAGATGTCATTCTTTCTTTGCATTAATGCTTCACAGAGAACACAGCACTGCATTAAAGCAGCTTAATAATACTGAGTCGCGTCCAAAGCGTCAATGGTGCTCTCCCGTGACTTATTAAATTTCTGTTTCCTGAGGGCTACTGCAATAATATGCTTCATTTTCCTCTAATAAGACCATGCTGGTTTTGGGACACTGTCACTTCTTGCACGCTCAAATCCTTGATTTCGAAGACTTCTTTATTATGCTACTGTTTTGGGGCTTTTTGTACTTTTCAGTAAATTTAATGTTTATTTAGTAATTATTTCTTTAGGCCCCTTGAACTCCATTAGAAGTTGAAAAACAGTATCACTTAAAAAAATTGTTATTATTATTCTTCTTATTCTATAATGGAATATATAGTAATACAATATATAGTATTCTATATAATGCAATTCTATATTGTCATTGTTTTGGCCGGGAGAGTTAATTTTCATCACTGGAGCTGATTCAGACTGGCCAGAGG
>VZTV01069208.1:1712-40850 GCA_013400875.1 Anhinga rufa | reverse complement strand
AACTGTTTGTTATGTACAAAAGGCACATTTTACATTTTGTTTTAATCTAAAACTGCTGCCTGATAATTTGTTAGTTCCTAGGTGGTGTACAGGGAGAAACTGTGATTAAATCTCTCTGGTTATCTTCTCCATGTTAAGGATCAATGAAGAGTATCATGCATCTCTGACAGTTCTCACGAAGGTTTATTTTAATCTTTCTTTAATATGGCATCTCTCTGTAATACGGCCCTTCATTGTACTTCTGCTAGTTCTACTCTATTGTTTGAGACTGTAAAATTTTCTAACATCTTTCTTAGTAGGGTAAATGTCTGTCTTTTAATGGCAACTGTGGATTTGTGCAAGTCTTTAGCATTTCTAGTGTGATCTAAGTGTGATCTAACTGGAGAAATACAGCTGAGTATATTACATCTAATCAGCATGGCTATGTATGCTTAATTATCTTCTGCAAATGGTCTCCTGTATCATGTTGTCACTTTATTTAAGATAAAGATTTTGGTGTGTGATTACTTTGTTTTCTTTGGGATATTGAAAACTGGACTTGGGTGACTTACCACCCCACCCCATTAAAATGTAAAATACTCCCTTAGTTTGAGTTGCCCGCAGCAAGGCATTAGCTAGAAGGAGATTCAAGATCTCTAATGTACAGTTGCTGAACTGATAACTTTAGTTGACATTTTAGGAATAACTTCCTACTTTTCAGCTTCTGGTATCCATAGAGTTGTCATCTTTCTGCCTCCTCCCAAACCGGTGGTGGCAGAACCCTCCCTTCTCATGCGATGGAGCTTGTTCATTCAGTAGCCAGGAACACATGCCAAGTGTATGAGAACGAAATCTGCCAGTGATGAGATGGTGTTCCTGCAATGGTTTTCTTGTTATGCAGTCTTGATGGTTAATATCTCTGTTCAGTTAGGAAGCAATTACTCTCTAAGGCTGGGTTAGCTGCCACTGAATTTCCTTGGCGGCAAACTATTTGCTAGGAGTTAATTCCATAACAAACAGGCTGAGCCACTTTCAGGCTCAAACCACAAATGGGAAATGCAGGTCAGTGTGCTCAAAGCATTTTCCAGGAGTGGAGTAACCAGAAGTCCGTGTCGTCTTTTGAATCAGTTGATCAAAACAGGAAGTGCCAGTGATTCCACTCCGGAGCTGCTCTGTTGCGCAGCGTGCCGTCACACGCTTTGCCGGTCCTTTGGCCGGTATCCTCCTGACAGGACTGTTCCTACTTCCCTTCAGCCTGGCTTAGCCCAGGTTGTTCCAGTGGCGTGACCATCTCGATCTTGGGCAGTGTAAAACAAGAGCCTTCCCTATTGCTAGGCCAAGAGTATCAGGTTCAGGAAGGTCGAGTTAAGCTGTCCAAGAATTCCTTCATTTTGCAGTTTTTATGTTGGCTTTGTCGGGCTCAGAAGCTCCTGTTGAAAGTGTAGTGGGTAATATATCTCAAAGAAATCCGGGCAAGTTCCTATGTAGTCAGAGGAGGCTAAATTTCATATCTTATTTCCATATCTAAGGATGGGAATTTTATGGGGTAGGATAGAGAATTAATTCAAGAACTTATGGTGAGAAAAGTATACAGGGAATGCATTCACAGTACAGTCTGAAGATGTTTGTATTGATAGGAATGTGTTTTACAATCAGATTATTGTAACATGGATATGTAATTAGAAACATACCAGATTTTCTTTTTTGCTTATTTGTTGACTTAATGTTTAGATTAAAAGTAGTAGGATGTGGTTATCTACTAAATACTAATACAGGGATTGTTATTGTTTTCCTGTCAAGAATTGCTTTTTTCCCCACGCGCCCCCCCCTTTTTTTTTTCTTTGAGGAAAAACCAAGCAGATAAATATTTCTTTCTGATGGTACTATTTTGAAGCAGTCCTAAAAAGTCAATTATGGACAAGGTACCCCTGAGCTAGGTTTAAAAGTCAAGAACGTTCTTCTCCAAAGCTTCCAAGGTTATGGTGTTAGGATAAATTTCATTAAATGTTTCTGAAATGTTGCAGCTGATGTGGAATTGGATGGAAATAAACATAGGGGTCCAGTTAAAATGTTAAATTTTAAAATAACAAACAGCTATCCCTTAACATACCAAAATCTAAGACTGATTTAGATAAGTGTCCTTGTGTAATACCCCTAATATTCAGGAAAAAGCAATGTGATAGAAACCTGCTAGTTTTCCTATTTCTAATCCAGATATGTAGTATCCTTTAAAAAAATGAAATGCATACCATAACCAAGTGTATGTAAAGAAAGCCTACTTTTATTATGTCCTTAAAATATGTGTTTTGCATTTACCACACACAACAGGAATTTCAGGATCTCAAGTAATAATTTGAAACTTTAAAAACTTAAATATTCTGTTCTGAAATTTTTCTTTGTTAAAATAAGTATGGTAAAAATAATCTGAATAATTAGGAAGTAAATATTCATTAATTGGTTAGTCATGTGACACTTATTTTAAATATTTTTACTTTTTTGGAAAAAAGGGAAATTTGTTAATACTATAAATATAAGATAACTTGTTGATGGTACAAGTTAATTTAAAAAAATAAAAAACTATTTTTCTCTTCCATGTGCTTTGTCATGAACTAACTTGATGTGACAATGGCAGTAGATATTTATAATGATGTAAGCCAAATATTAGGCTGGTGTGGTTTATATGTATAGGGAAGAACAGATGTAAAACACTGTTTTGGCTACTATGTGCAAGTGCACGAAGTCTTGAAGCGTATGCACCATTTAAAGTCTTATGCTGCTAGCAAGTTTGCTAGTTAATAGTTAGAAATAAACAAAAGTTGCTTAGAAAATTAGTAAGAACAGAATAAGAATATTCTGATTTCACAACATAATGGTTTGAAAAAAGGAAAAAAAAAAAGGCAGGTGAGGCAGCTATATGCCAAAAAAATAGTAATACTTTAGTTTTATTTACTGATAATCTGAAGAGCAAGCTAACAGGGAAAAAGCCAAGACAATATAGCTTGGGGAAAACTAAAGGAAGTACACAGCTTTAGAATGACTGGTGAAGCAAGGAAGATAAAGGAAAAAGTTACTTGAGCTATTTAGTATGAATTTAGGGTAAGGAGAATGTAACTACTTGGGTAGAATGAGCATTTGCTTTAGGGGAGAAAAGGGGAGTCTTGCTGCTGTCTCCACCAGAACAAGCATTTCAGTGTTCCCACAGTAGACAGTTCTTTATTTAAAGTAGTAAGGCAGGTAGTTGTAAAATATTAAAACTTTACAGTAGATAAGAAATGGAGAAGTAGACATTACTGTGAAGATGTAGAAACATGATGGCATACCTGTATCTGGAAAGCCATGAGAAACTGTGTCATCTTAGTAAACAGAGACCTGCTAGAACCTGAGTGTTACCCATCGTTCTCGTGAACCTAGTTATTAGCACCTGCGATGCAGGCGTAAAGGTAATGAAATGGATGTCCTATCTTCTGCAACTCTGTGAATGCACAAATCAGAAAGACAGCCTATTTAGGACTAAGTACTTGGTTTACATAATTCTTTGAGTTCTTGCCTCTCAGAGAAAACTTGTCTGGAGTAGTGTTTAATATGTATTAGAAAAGAATAATCATGTGGATGATCAAATGCATAAGTTACATGGAAAAAAAATTATGCGTATGCCTGCATTTGTGTGTGCTGTATACAGACTTTTGAAAAAAACAGCAGCCTCACGTTCCTGATTTTAAATGTGAATTTCCTGGAAGCTGTGGCTTGCTTACAGTAATGAGAAGACTCTGTGCGCTGATTATTCCACGTATAGGTATAGACAGGGCATCTTGCACTCAGGTTTTAAATGTCTGCAGCTGATCACAGTTAGTGACAGAAAATTTGAATCTGTTAAGAGTAATGCTAGAGGGGTCAGTAGTCCTATCTGTTAGGAGAATTTCCACAGGGAAGATGTGCAGAAGGGTCCCCGAATGCCCACGCTTGACTGTGCTTCAAATGCATTTTGTTGTTCTTCCAAGATCTAAAATGCCTGTTCTCATTCAAACGCGTTGCTTCAAGGTGCTTGTTTTTGAAAAATGATTATTTGTTTCAATTGTCAGGTAAAACATTAAATTCTTTTACAGAAACAGTTTGGTCCTAGGCTTTCAATGGACTGAAAGTGATAGGGCTGTGAAAGTGATGAGGGCTCCTCTGCCTGTACAGAGGAGACTCCCTGAAGTCTTTGATGTGGCAGTGTATGAGAAAAGGGATGTTTATACAGGTGTCTTGAAGTTCTGTGCACTTTAAGTTATCATAGAATTTGCAAAGGTACATAGAATCACAGAATGCCCTGAGCTGGAAGGGACCCACAAGGATCACCGAGTCCAGCTCCTGTCCCTGCACAGGACAGCCCCAAATTCACAGCATGTCTCCGAGGGTGTTGTCCAAGTGCTTCTTGAACATCGCCAGGCTGGGTGCCGTGAGTGCCTCCCTGGGGAGCCTGTTCCAGCGCTCCACCACCCTCTGGGGGAAGAACCTTCCCCTAATACCCACCCTAACCCTCCCCTGGCACATCTCCCTGCCATTCGCTCGGGTCCTGTTGTTGGGCACCAGAGAGAAGAGATCAGCGCCTGCCCCTCCTCCTCCTCCCCTTGTGAGGAAGCTGCAGCCCGCCATGAGCTCTGCCCTCAGCCTCCTCTTCTCCAGGCTGAACAAACCAAGGGACTTTAGCCGCTCCTCGTACAGTTTCTCCTCTAAACCCTTCACCAACTCCATGGCCCTCCTCTGGACACTCTCTAGTAGCTTTATATCCTTAATGTCCTGTGGTGCCCAACACTGCACCCAGCGCTCGAGGCGAGGCCGCCCCAGCGCAGAGCAGAGCGGGACACTCTACTGAATAACTGTAAACTGAATAGATTACAATTGTAATCTATTCAGTTTTTTCCCCTCAGTAAATTTGTTGTTTGGTGATAACCTCGGTCTTTGAATTAACAAAGATTTTTTAATTTTAAAAAAAAAAAAGGTTTCTTTATCAGTCTTATAAAATAGGCATCAACAGTTCTGTTGCTCTTACTGTCTCCATACATCAGTATGTAGTACCTTCCCCCTCCCCTGCTTGTTACTCAGCCAGAGCCTGAGCAGTAGCTCCTTATGTGGACATACAGTCTCATGAAAAGAAAGCATGCTGTCACCATTCCTGTGACTAGGAAGTAAAATTTAAAAAGCATCCAGAAAGATCTGTTAGAAGCCTTGAACCTGTGAGAGTGGCTACTCTTGCTGCTGTTTGTCAGTTGGGTTTAACAGGAGCTCAAAATCCAGTATGAAATGTACTGCATACTTGAAAGCAAGTAAGTCTCCTAATTCCTTGCTCTTGTAAAGAGACTTGTTAGTTTTAAATATGCTAATGCATCTGAGAATTTTACGGTTGGTAAATTGATAAGCTGAAACGAATTCCTCAGAAAACTAAAACATTCGTCTTGGTGGCAAACAGGTAGTTTGACCATTCTCCCTGCCCCCCCCCAAAAGCTAATTTTGTAATGCATGCTGTAACTGAAGGAAGAGGAAAAAATCACGATTGAAAAATGAATTTTTTTTCTAAAATAATCATGCATACTTATGTAGAACTGCTTAAACTTGAGATTTAACCTGCTGTTTCGACAAGGTGAGCAGTTATAACTGGACAGGTAATGCATTTATAAATTTGTGATCTGGGAGAAATATACTCTCTACAGTCTGCTGTGCTGCTTTGCTGTGCCAGAATATCAAGAATATCAAAACTGTGCTTCAGGTAGAATATATAAACAAAAATAGCTTCTGCATGTCTGTCATTGTCCTGGGGGATGTGAGTAGCAAAATGCTTCTAAGGATTGTGAAAGAAGTTTTACAGTTTTCTTGTAAAACTGGAGTTTGGATAAAGCATGTTCATGTACCTTGTGACAGCCAATTGATAGCTTATCAAAGTTTTTGAAAGCATTAGCAGTGTTAATGTATCTGTTTCCAGGTCTGTGAGGGTTCTTTTTAACACAGGGCAGAGCTACACAGGATATTCAGTTATTGCAAACTATTGTAGAGACAAATATTTTAAATGGATTTAAAGGGGATAGATGGGTATATTAATGGTGAGTAGATCCTTCTGTAATTATTGGTGATATGAATAAATTCTGCACCAGAGGAAATGAATGTAGTGGGATATCCAGAGAAAGAGCATCCTAATCTCTGGGTTATATACTCTTGCCCTAAACGCTTCCTCCTGGCTCCTCTTAAAGTCAGGGCAGAGGAACGATGGACCGGTCTGCCTCTTGAGTAGAGCTGTATTTATACTACAGTATTTCATCTGCTGTTTTGTTTTTTTCAGTATAGTTCTTAACTCAAATGTGTGAAAAATCTTAAAGCAAAAAGGGAAATATAAGAAATACTCAGGATGCGACAGAGGATTGGTCATTCCAAGATACTGTGCAGCATTTGATAGAGAAGGTTCAGTAATGATGAATTTTTTTGTCCTCTTTCTTTCTGCCAAAAATAATTGTTTATTCTCTTCAACTTGCAACAGAAATTTCCTCCCCTTATGGAATCTATGGTTTTCCTGTAACCCTCAATTTTTCCTTCACAGGTTTAGTTTGAATCAGCCTTAATTCTGTCCTATTGGAGATGATTAGTGTAGGCTAAAGAATCATGAAAGAAAGAAGGTTTTGATAGTGGAGATGTGGAAGAAATAAGTGACTTCTAGATACAATAGTGGCCTTGACAGAAGTAACATAAGAAAAGGCAGAATGGGATGACTCTAAGAATGTGATCTTGAATGATTGGAGAGTAATTGAATTACCAAAGTTAATGAAGAGGTGGCTTAGGAGGCAGATGGATTTAGTTTTAAGATTTTTAGCTTAAGGAACTGTTGAGACATCACAGGAGATACAAGGATCATGGGGTAATGGGGGAAATGTTTGCAAGAGTGTCCAAGTCATTCCTGTAGTAGTGAGTATGGTCAGCTTAAGTCACACACCACGAGGGTCAAAGAGAAAAAGTAGGAAAGCAAATGATAGGAGAAGGAATATAAAGTATAATCTGTACCTTCTTAGTTTCCTTAGGTCTTAGTCCAATTGCTTTCTTAAAATATGGAGAGAAAAGCCAAGACTTGAATAAAAAAAAATTAAGGATTTTATTAGCTGAATGTGAAGTTTCATTTAATCTAAAACCAAACAAAACCAAGTAGCGACCTTACATGTTGATGTTTTGTTATTCTTAGCTCTACTGTGCAACAGTTGTTGAAAAACTTTTTCTTTCCTAGTGTATTTAAAATAACCTTTTTTGCACTGAGAAGTTTTGTAATTGCTTGAATACTAATGGAAGAGGTACTAGTGCAACTACTAAACTCTAAATTTAAGTATTTTAATCTCATTGAGCTTTCTAGTCATGCTTCTTGTGTGTATGTTTGTTTTCTAATTTTGTGTGAAAAAAATTAACGGTATTGCTTTAGCACTTGAGGGAAATAGGGGACTATAACTGTTGAAGTATAAACATTACCTTTGAACTCCGTCTTTGTCTACTTATTGGAAGATTGCTGTGTTTGGATTTAGAAATGGCTTTGAAGGTATATTTGGTGAAAGTACATTGTTTAAACTTATGAGGAGTAGTTTGTGTATGGCATGTGTATGCCATGTTGTTTCTGTGGTTATTTAACCAAGCGGATCTACAATGCACTTAGAGTTTGACTTCGATTTGCATTAAAATGTATTTTAATCACAACAAAACTTGCAGAATACTAACAGGGTAAGGATAAGCTCAGACACATACATCTAGAGTCCTGGAAATTTTTCTCAGAGCAATAATACTTTCTTGCATATTTCAAAATTAAAAATTTCGTATTGCAGATGAAAGAAACTGAATGCAGCATAGAACTCATTTTAGATTATTTGTAGTGTGGAAGCACTTTCTTAATATAGCCGTCTAATTTAGTGTCTCCAGTATTTGTGAAATAACTCTGTGCGTGAGCATGTCATGCTTTATACGTAAGCACGCATCACTCTGATACTGAGACTAACCGTGTATTTTGCAGGTTCTATGTAAGATAATGAAAGTTGTAATTACAAGATGCTTGCTCGCTGATGGATTTGGGATTTTGTTCTTTTTTCCTTTCTTTTCTTTCCTCCTTTTTTTTTTTTTTTATTTCCCTTGTCTGCTTGGGCCCGTTGAAGCTTTGTTAACTTACTTGGACGTATCAAGGTTCTCCTTGCAAGCTCTGGGAGTTACTAGTGAGACCGCTTGTGAGGTTACTACCCCCAGCAGTCCACCTTGCTCTTTTGCTGGAGGTCAGTGCCTCCGTGGCAGTATCAAGCAAGCACCAGCTCATCAGCCACGGCTGCTCAGAGCACAGCATATTAATTTAAACTGCCATTGTTTCTGGCTTAGGCTATGCTAGACTTGCCACCAACAACACTTGCTCACTTCTCTTGCCCTTGCTGTGGAGGTGGTAACCTCGTGTTCTGTGTCTGGAGCTTGTAACCTCATAAAAATACCCCAACGTGAGTTTCTAGGGTGAGCGTTGAGGCTCCCAGAAGAGCTGTTGGCTGACTACTCGTATAAGTCAAAAGAATTGTAAGACAGGTTGAAAGGGCACCTTTCAGCAATTTGAAGTTAGAAGGGCGATATAACTAACATGAAGAACAAACTTAACTGTTAAATGTAACTTGCAAAGTACGTATCTGAAATTTTGTTTCTGTAGTTAGAATGCTTTAAAGAGTTTCCCCCACCACATCCTTGTTTGAGAGGAGTGTAAAGGAGCAGCATCTACTACTTGGTTTATTTGGCGTATCCAGCTATTAAAAGGCCTCTTTGGAAGACTGATGGAGACCGCTCCTTTGAGAATATCTGTGTGTTATTTACAGTGATATGTGAGAACAGCTAGACTGAGAGTTTCTCCAGTCAGCAGAGCACGACACTTCTGTGGGCATGGCAAGCAAGTGAGGAAAACGAGGATTAAGGCTTACCTTGCCAAGCAGCGTTCGGTATTAGCAAATCATGCTGATGTTAAACTTGCCAGGCTTGTCTCTGCTGTTCTGAGCAAATACTGTTAAAGAAAGCTTTTCTCTTGCCCATTGCAATGAGTACTGAATTTGATGATTTAAAAATTATGTGGCTTATTTATGTAGTAACATGAGGAAGTGTGTTTTTATCTTGTTCACAAAATGATGTATGAATTCATTTGGACAGCAGTTATCTTATGGGTAGCAGAACAAAAAAATACACCCATGTTGACATTTTTAAGCGTTTTGGGGGCAAGCAGTTTGCTTCTTGGGAAATGCTTTTCTGTTGGCCTTTTTTAATACCAGATCACATGTCACTTGCTTTACAAGGGACACTGGAGTGTCTTGGTCAGATACCAGAGGGAAAGGATTTGCAGTTCTATAAGTAGACAGCAGCGGTTCCCGTGTTGTAAGGCACTGCTGCGAGCAGTTGGGGGGCGGTTGTTTGTATTTTTGGCTGGAGGTTGTGTTGATAAGTAATGCTTTCTGTCTGTTCTCAATAATTTGAAACTCTGCCTTCCAGGGGTAAATAATAAAAAAACGGAAAGGGGGTTTAAGGTCTCCTTTTGGTTACTCTTTCCTAGAACTTATTTATTCTCTGCTCTGTTTGGAAAGTATATCCTTCAATAACTAAAATCGTACCTGCAACGCGAGTGTGAGGGGTGACGGCTCCGTGGGTAGCGTTATCAAGGTGACTCTTTTGACCTTGGTAATTACTAACCTACACAATCGGGTATTTCTGAGCCTTGTCAGCCTTGCTCGTTTAGCATTTTATTTATTTTATTGGTTTTTACAAGCCTTGAATAGGAAAAGAGGATTTAAAGAGAAAATCTGAAAAAAAAAAAAAAAGAAACCCAACCCCGTGTTTATTCTTAAGGGGTAGAGGTCTTCTAGAGGGGAGCTGGCTTGCAGAGGGGGGAGACAGTATTCTTATGCTAATCCACGCTCTGGATAAGGAGCAAAGCAGCCGTGCAAACAATGGAAGTGGAGCCAGAAAGTCTGCTCTGCAGTCTAGCACGCCTTGAAAAGCATGTCAGGCAGGGCGCCTAGGGCTGCTCCGGGGAGGGGCCGGGCGGAGGGGAGAGCTCTCCTCCAGCTTGCTTGATGGGGCTGGCAGCTAGCCATAAGGCTTGGAAAAACCTTAGTACCTAGAAAACAAGAATTTAGGGTGGAAGCGAGGGAAAGGGGGGAGAGGAATAGCTGCAGTCTATTTTCCCTGGTAAAAAAAAAACAGCAAACAAAAAAACAACAACCAACCCCCCAAAAACCCCATTGAATTGTCGCAGCTTTGTTGCTGCTATTTTCTTCTTTGTACCAAAATTGAAATTCAAGTGATGTGTTTTTTTTTAAATAGTAACCACTTTTTCTAAACAGTGTTTTGCGCGAGAGATGTAGATTTTAGCAATGTGCCCCTACTCAGAAATTAGCTTACACTACCCTCATGTGGGGAAAATGTTCAGATCGGAAAGTGTGCTGGAAGCTGGAGCTGCAGGCTGACCTAAGGATGGCGTTGGGGGGTTGGTTTTCTAGTCCTTGCTCCCTCTTTTGTAGGAGAAACCGATGTCAGTGACATCAGGGAAAAAGCATGGTTTTGTAGAGCATGCGTTGTTGCTGATTAAATTCAGTAACCGAAAAAAGACAGGCTGTTTTACTTAGGCACCATGAAATGAGAAATATGCTCTTTAACCACCAAACAAAAACCCAGTTTCTGGAGGACTCTTCATGAGTCCCAGAATTTGCCTAATCACCTTTTCTTTGGAGACAAAAAGTAGATGTGAATTTCTTTTTCTAGATTGGGCGAAGGTTATAGGTGTCACAGAAACAAGCTAAGACCATGGGATGGAAGTATAATAAAAGCTTGCCCTTTGGTAAGCTTTGGTTTTTGGTCTGGGGATTTTTCTACAGATGAATGAACAATTGTCCTTAAGTTATGAAAAAATTACTGTACAGTTGTGAAAACACTCATTAGTCGTCTTTATCGTGCTGAAAGGGATGTTGCACTTCAGAAGCCCTTCCTATGAAAGCATTTGTAGTTTTAAGGGCACTGGCCCTGATTTTAGGGTCCATTGTTCACTTTAGAAGTGACCAAATATATATTCAGGATCGAGGCCCAGCTTTTTCCCTTCCTCAGCCTAGGTATATTGTTTGTATAAATGAACTGTAATTCAGAGCCAAAATATGTGATAGATCTTGTAGGCGGTATAGTATGACCATAATATTTTCAATAGTGACGTATGAAATCTGTAACGATTTTGATGACTTCTTCTCTTGGTGCTTATGTTTAGTGAATGAAAGGCATTCCTGAAGTAATTTTTTGCAAACGAAATTTCAAAGGTTTAAGTTACATTCCCAGTTTGGATTTGTTAGATTTAGAGATGGAATGTATTACATGTGGAGACTTTTCTCCTTCTTCACATTGACTGGTATGACAGTGAGGAACTAGCAAAAATGATAAATAGATAATAAAAACATTTAAGAATCATAGCTTCTGGGTAGAATAGCAGAAGTTGATGTCATTTATGGTAGAAGGAGCATGGGTGTCCGTTGCCAATTGTCTTAAGGGCAGAAGCTCTCAGCCAGCTCATCACCAAAGTGATGCAGTCGAAAGAGGGGAAGTGGATTGAGATGAATAAAAATTGCGTAGCGAAATCCTAGTTGAATGTGTCATGTTTGTAACACTCTAGGATATGTCTGAATACCTGATGGCACTGGGAAAACAAATTTACTGAATTTCATTACTGTTAATTTAATGGCAGAAACTTTGTAGCAGTAAGTTAATTGGAATCCAGAGTAACAGTAACATGGACATTCAGGAGTCCAATGAGTGGCGTCCCCAATTACCTAATTGTACTGGGCATGGTAAAAAACAGCTAGGCTTTAATTTCTTCATGGATAACAACTTTGTTTATGAAATGGACAGATATATCATAATTTAGTAGTTTGGCTTCTAAAATCTGCCGTAATGTACACATATTTGATATTTGCAAGCGGTGTGGGATCTTCCTTTCTTAAGATTTCTGTTAGATTATCCAGGGTGGTTTTGGGTGACTTTTCTTCCAGCTGCTCAAAAATAAGATGTCCTTTTCTAAGATTCTGAACTCTCTTGCTGCAGAAAGCAGTTGTTGGGGGCTTGTGTTCTTTAACTGAA
Organism: Anhinga rufa; assembly: GCA_013400875.1. Taxonomy (NCBI): domain Eukaryota; kingdom Metazoa; phylum Chordata; class Aves; order Suliformes; family Anhingidae; genus Anhinga; species Anhinga rufa. The sequence continues at coordinate 28,745 of VZTV01069208.1, read as the reverse complement.
CAAACCCACCGTTGCAGTATGTGGGTTATAAACATGTGGTTATAAATATCCTACAAATAGAACTCAGATATATTTTTTCATTTCAGTCTTTTGAGAAGTGTATAATGCATACACACAAGCCTGCTTCATTTAACATTTCAAATTTTGTAGCAGTTTGTAGAGGGAGAAAGAACACTGAAATAATTTACATGATCTTTTGGCTTTTAAATTCATGCAGTTGCTAATAGTTTTAAATAATTTGAATACAATCTTCAGTTTAATGGAATTACTTTTGTGAGCTTGCACAGATTAGTGCCTAAACAAATAGGGCCTTATATGAAGTAGTTTTTTGTTGATGACCATGTAGCCAATTAGCTTGCAATAGCCAGCAGTCTTCTCATCAACTGTATGACTTCTTCATAGATTTTGGTGGTGGATTTACCTGCATTTTTAACTTAACATATTTGACAGCACTTAAGCATAACTAGTTCAGCTGTTTTGGTTTGACACTTTTCTACAATTTGTGTAGGCATGCTTGCAATAAAATCATAGAAACAGATTTAAAAAGTAGGCTTGTATAAGTATTTGACAGAATTACACAGTACAGAGTTTGAAACTTTTATTTAAACTTCCTTCTTGCTACAGAGTTGGTTAAATTTGACTATTCGACTTTGAATAATCTACAGTTAACTATAGTTCTTTTTGTATTGTGAATAACAAAATGGAGTTGTAAGGGCTCTCCTGGATCAGAGTCTGCTCCTGTCACCTGCAGCTACAGGAGATGGTGGCCTTTGAAAACTAAAGACTAATTAAGTTTTTGGACTCTATTTAGTTTGAAAATCTGCCCTGGAACCTTCTAACCAGTGGTTAGGAATTGTATTCTAGTTTCTGATCTAAATACATTTTAATGACTAATCCATACCTAGTTGTTGTTGAACCAGTAATTTTCATCAGGTTGAATAGCTGTCTGTCTTTCCTTGTGTCTATTCCTGTGTTACATTTTTCAAAGAGTAATAGTTTTCCTGCCAACTTTCACTATATTAATCTTTTTTTTTCCGTTCTCTTTTTGTCTCCATTCATAGGGCTTTCCTGTTCTCCAGATAGTATTATCAGTCCTTCTAGGCATATGTTGAACTTATCAATCATATTGTCTCTACTTGGCACTGGTGAGGCCGCACCTCGAATCCTGTGTTCAGTTTTGGGCCCCTCAGTACAAGAAGGGCACTGAGGTGCTGGAACGTGTCCAGAGAAGGGCAACAAAGCTGGTGAAGGGTCTGGAGAGCAGGTCTTGTGAGGAGAGGTTGAGGGAACTGGGGTCCTTTAGCCTGGAGAAGAGGAGGCTGAAGGGAGACCTTATCGCTCTCTACAAATATCTGAAAGGAGGTTATAGCGAGGTGGGTGTTGGTCTCTTCTCCCAAGTTACCAAGCGATAGAATGAGAAGAAATGGCTTCAAGCTGTGTCAGGAGAGGCTTAGATTGGGTATTAGGAAAAACGTCTTCACTGACAGAGTGGTCAGGCATTGGACTGGGCTGCCCAGAGAGGTGGTAGAGTCACCATCCCTGGAGGTATTGAAGAGATGTGTAGACGTGGCACTTGAGGACACGGTTTAGAAGACATGGTGGTGTTGGGTTGACGGTTGGACTTGATGATCCTAGAGGTCTTTTCCAACCTTAATGATTCTGTGTTTTACTATTTCCCTAGGAAATCCTGGAGTTGTAGTCGTCTCTTTCTCCCAGCAACATCACGTGGATGTGTCTGATGTTCTGTAATGAGTTAGTGTACTGAAGTTCTTGGACATAGCTGTCTCCTATACAAGAACTCCTGGTCTATGCGAAGCAAAAATTCTTTAGAGTTCCCAATATGCACAACTTTCCCAACTTCATGCTGTTGTATTTCATTCCATTTTCATTACTTCAGTTCTTCATGTGATCCAAATCTTCCCGCATAAAAACAACACTCAGCTGAATTGACAATTCATGTTTGTCGGCAAGGTTTATCATAATTTTACTTTTTGAGCTTAGTTCATTAATGAAAAGGGTAAGTATTCTTGAATCAAGGTCCTTGAATGTCATTTGAACTACACTAGTAATCTCTGCTCTTGAAACTACTTGTCCTCTGCCCTGTAGTGAATTCTTTACTGTTCTTACAATCCCTCTTTTCTTCATCCAAATTAATAATTTTCTTTGTGGCACCATATCAGGGGTTTTTTAAGCTCTAGTAGAAAAGTTGTTGTTGCGTACTGGCTTAGACTGACAGTCCAATTTCTCTGGCATTCTGTTCCACCTCCGAGTTGAGTTCAAAACTGTACATGCAATTGAGGTAATATGCTTACGGTTACCTAAGTCACTTCTTGCCCCTGCTACACATAGGAGAAACATTAAATGTTCTTGAGTTTTGGTTTGGCAGATACGTTTACTTGATATTGTAGTCACTGCTGCAAATGTTTTGAAACATCTGTTGAAATGGATTTAATGTTCTAATTCTTGCAAAGTCTGAGATTGACGTTTCTTTATATTCATGTGTTCCCCTTTCACAACACTGTCTTTGTTACATTCATCGCTATCATTCTTTATTGAAATTTGGGACAGTGCAGCTCATTTGGTTTGGGGATCATGCTGTTAAAAGTATTACAGAGCCACATCTGAAGAACAGTCACCACTGAACTCCCTGCTTTTAGAATAATTTTGGACCATATGACAAATCTTGCACACTTTTTAGCTTCATATATTCGGAGTCATACGGAGTGGAGGGCTAGACTGCCGTGATAGTTCCATGAATTCACAGCTGAGTTCCAGTTCAGAAAAAAACCCACACAGTTTTAATAACAAAAGCATTTTCTTCAATAAACTATTTTAGGAAGGATAATAAATTACACTGTAGACATATTTGGTGTTAAAATTGATGAATAAATTACTTTTTAACAGATTATAGTTGAATGCTTCTTCATGGCTACAACAGGAAAAAAAAAAGAGACTGAGGACTTTGAAATCAATTGATTGGCTTATGGGTTTGAATTTCCTCAGCATCACCCTGTTGGCAGAGTAGCATTCCAGGTGCTAATTGGTCCTTTAACACATTTGCAGTAGTCATTTAGTTGTGTCATCTACACTGCTAATATCAGGCAGGTTTTGGAGAAATTCCAGCCGTGGCTGGCTTTAGATAGTGTGCCTTAGCAGGGCTGCCAGTCTTCCTCTGTAATGGGAATCCAGAAACAGCTCAGAAAAGGTGTCACTGCAGCCTCTTCGGTTTTGTCAAATGCATTTTTTGTTGCTGCAGTTTGTTTTGGCTTTAGTGAAAGATATTCTCATACAGAGGTTGTAAGTACATCATTTTGGGGTGTGGCATTTGTTAGAAGCACTAGAACTACTAGTGTGCTTTTTAAAACTGGTTTTGTTTTTGTTTTTTTTTTTTCATTTTAAGCTGTTAAACGGCATAGGTATATTGGAGTGCCAGGTGATTTTAAGAACAAAATGTTCTCAGTTTCCATTTCTGTGAAAGAGCAATGTGGGCTATTAGAGAACTAATTGTCTTAGTTTGCTTAGCTCAGAAACTTAGATGAGAAAAAGGAAGAACAGTTCAAAGGATGGGTAAAAGATTCCTGAAATCTCTTCTCATAGCTGTAGCAGGAAAGCTCTGCTGAATTTTACTGTGGTGACTGAAAAAAACTGCCTCAACCCATCCACATCATGTTTTTGACACCGCTTTGTCGCTTCTGTAGCGTGGGTGGTAGAATAGGGCACTTTATTGTAAATCGCTGGTTTTTCATCAGTGGCTTACGGTGACCTGCCCAACAGTGAGACGTTACCACTAGTGCTGCGAAGGCAGAGCCTGCCCAAGCCTTGCAGCCGCTAAGGGCGAACTTGACACCCGCGGCAGCAGCAACAGAAAAGATAACTCAAGTAATAGTGTTACGGCTTCATATGTGCATTTCGGGGAAGAGAAGGGAACTGCATCCCTGATGGGTTTTGCTTTCCATTCTTGAGGTATTCTTTTAAATGCTGAGAAGCGTTCTCAAATTAGAATAATTTTAAAATGGGGAATTATAACAGAACTTGTTCTCAGTGTCATTTTATTACGTGTTTTTATATACATTTTGTATATATTTAAATTTTAATACATATATATCTGAAAAGTGAACTATTAATGAAAGGAAGATTCAGGTACAAAATACTGCTTCTAAGCGGTGAGCATTATGTTCTTGAACAGGCATGGACAATGTTTTTGAAAACTACCTTAGATTGTTTAACTAAACAAAAATCACCATGAAAGTGGAAGTGAGTTGCATTAAAATGTTCTCTTTTTTTCCCGTTTCTTCCTGATTTTTTGATAACGTACTGCGTATTTACCGCGGTAAATACACGTTGCATGTTAATTCCTGTGCCGGTATGTTCTCCTACCTTACTGAAATGGGGAGCGAGGTCACAAGTTTTTTGAAAGTTTAAAACATTCCTATTCTTGAAATGTGGAAAAGCGAGAATACATAGTCCTTCCTGAAACTTGCATAGAGAAGGCAGACAGAAAGTATACCTTACACAGGGTATTAGTGGAGTTTTTTTCGTGATGGACTGCAAAAATAATACCGTAAATAAATCCTTTGCTCTTTTACTACATACAAGCTGTTTGGCAGTTTTCGTCTTCCACGTGTTCTATTGAGGACTGAAGTTCATTACAGTTGAAACACGGAATAAAGCAATAATACTTACGGACTTACGTTGCGGGCCTGATGTTTTCATAGCTAGAAGGATGTTCCCTGTCAGCTGCCAGAATTGGTCCTGTTTCTTGTGATTAGGAAACGCTAAAGAGAACGAATATTTTTGTTACCATATTGGTTTTACTTTTGCCTCGCCAGGAGGTTTATTTTGAAGTTACTAGGGCTTCGGACGTCCGCAAAGCGTGTGGTTGGGAGCCCATCCCGCCGTGAGCCGGCAGGACTCGTGGCAGGCGCCGCGGCCGCTGCGGGGCTGGGGGAGCGTCGCCGGCGGCCGGCTCGGAGCTCGCCCCGGCTCCCTCCGGCGCGGAGGCGCTTTGTCGCTTCATTAGGGAGAAGTCAGAGATGTGTGAAAAGTAGGCCGGGGGTCGGGGCGGCCTGCCCCGGCCCCGCCGACATTGAAAGTGACGGACACCTCCCGGCTCGGCCGCTAATTTGCCTCCATGTTAAATGCCTCCGAAGCCCTAATTAAAATGAAAAGTCCTTGGGTCTCACCAACAGACAGATTGAGTTATTGATGGTGGAAGCAGCCACCAACAGTAATTGCAGCCCATCCCTGAGCGAACGCCAGTTTTGGCATTCATTAGCAGCGCCAGGCTGACAGGGGTCAGGGGGGTCAAGCCCACGGAAACAAGAGGCCGAGGAAAGGCAAAATCAGTTCTCTGTTCGTCTTTGTGCAACGTCGCTTTTGTTGTGATTAACTGTTTAGGTGTTCGAGCTGGTTTTTAGTCTTTTGAGGCCCAATTATGCTTCCCTTGTGAATCGCTGTAGAGGGTTCGTTAAGCAGAACGTGACCACAACTATTACAGTCTGAAAAAGTAACTTGGTATTCAGTTTGGCTGTCTTAGCTATGTGCTCATCTACTGGCTGAGTAGAATTACATTTTATTTTTGGAGCAAATGGCATGTGCGTATAGTAGTGTAATTTTTCAGGAGGGATTAATTTGCACAAAACTTGGAAATCCAGAAGGATATCAGGATTTTGACTTGGAGTTAACAGTGATTAATAATAAATGTTCATTGATTTTGTTAACTGAGCTCATTTTCTTTTCTCCAGAAAATACTGTATAACATAGGAGTCTACAGGAAGAAGGACCAGCATATAGTTGATGTTAAGCGAGAAGTTAATTTTTCATTCAAATGTTAAATGAGATTGTGCTTTTTGTTTGTTTGTTTGTTTTCAAAGATGTAGTACTAGTCTAGAAGACAAAAATAACATTGTCAGTAAATTAGGTAACCAAGCTAACTATTTCAATACAAGTTTAGCTTTCATCCAGCAGAGGGGCTGGGTTTTTATTGCATTAAAGCTTCTCTGCAAGCATTTTTCAACCGGTGGCTCAACGTGGTGTTGCTTTTTTCCCCACAATATTATGGGAAGTCACCATTGGGTTACATTTTTAAGAAAAATAATAAGTATAAATTTTAATTTCTCTAAAGAAAATAGTTTTCAAACTGATTTACTTTTATATGTTGATCTGTTGAATATTATCTATGATAGCTGTATGTGAGTCTGAAATATATGCCTGTGACTAGTGAGTTAACATATCTAATATTTTGATAGGAATGTGAAAACATTCCTGTGGGTTGTTACCAAAAATGTATGCTTTGGAAGAGGCCTGCTGTTCAGTTGGATAGTAAATATGGCTAATAATTTCAGTTATTATTCTTAATGAACGTGCACTTATAATTATTTTTTGCAGCCACATGGTTATGATCAGTGTGATGAGAAATCTTGAGGGTTTTTTCCTGTTTCAGAAATGCAAGATGTTTCTTAACACTTTTTTTTACTGTATCTTTCAGGAAACAAAGTTGGAAAAGTTACGAAATCATCTTTGCAGTCAAGCACCAAACCTTGTATTAGGCTTCACCAAACAGACTAAGCTTAACATTTGCCAAGCAGGAGGGACAGTTGTCTTGCACAGGAAGAATTAAAAGTGAACAATGACTCGACTGAGAGTTTATGAGCGATTGCTTGGAGCCTACCTGCTTATCATTCTCCATGTTCAAGGTAAATATGTACTAGTTGAAGTAAGTTGGTATTTTTTATCTGTAACTGAGACATGTGTATTCCAGTGCTTGGGATAGAGTTTTTTGGTGTTCTTTTGCAGGCAGGTGGCTTATCTGCCTGACATGCCCTATAGACACTTCCCTAAAAAGAAGGACATTATAGTGGTCATGTGTTGCTGTAGTATAGATTATAGATTAGGTCTATTCTAGCAAATACTTAAGTAGAGACAATACCAGAAATTCATAGTACCCTGTGGAGCAAGCTATATGAGCAGCAGAATTGAAGGTTTGACTTTCTGAATTCCTGTATGTGTACATCTTTGATCCCTTTAAACTTGACCCACTGAAGAAGCTGCAGTGTGCAGTTCCCCATGCTGTCTGATGCTCCCAGCAGCCAAGAGACAGTGTGGCATAACTAATCTAAATAAACTTGTTATGCCTACTCAATGGGCCGAGGTGAGCCTACGTGATGTTCACAATAGCCTGGGTTTCGGTTAGTAAAAATACTTGTTTGTACGTCTGTTGTCTTTCCAGCCACCAGTTATCAAAAACTTCTGGAAATCCAGTTATCATTAGGACTTTAAATCCTCTGTCAAATTGGGTTGAATTAAAAAGTATTGGGAACTGACCAATGTGACTGTCTCATGCTCAATCAGGAATTGAAATTTAAGTATCAAGATTATAACTAGTTTGTAGGAAAACCCATTTTGTTATTATTACCTTATTAGCAACCGTACCTGGCAGATCTGGTTCTGTAATTGCTTGTAGTTCAGAGAAGTGTCAGAATAGCAGAATGGTATCTGAGCTGTCAGTGGTATCACATTCTCATGTTTGGGACATGAACAGTAGTGCTCTGCATGTCCATCAAGCATGTACATCCATAGTTGGTCTCTGCATCAGGTTTCTTGTTCTCCCAGCTGTGCACCTCTCGCATGTTTGAGTGGAGTACACAGAGCTTTCCAGGTGTTTCAAGGGAAATAAGCAAGGCTAATTTGCTACTGCCATTTTAATACTTGAGTATAAAAGGGTTTGTATTCTCTTTTCATACTTATATCAATTACTGCTCAGTGCTTGATTATTTTTTTTGAGATATTCTTTGAGCTATTTACTTTAAAGAATAACAATTCAATGAACTCATTAAAATGGGGAGAGGAGAAAGCCTGGTAAGTACCCAAACGACAATCTTTATGTTCTGTTTCTGGTGTGTGCCTTCAATATTAGATTAAAGGATTTAGCAGAGTTGCCTTTATCAGGACCATGTTTGATACATAGCTTGACAACTGATTTTAAGAGCAGACTTTCATCAAATGTGTAATGGGCCTGCCTCTTCCAAGCCACGTCATCCTGCCTCTTCCCACGTGCTGGTATTTATCCTCTTGTGACCAAGTGCTAAGGTATACTTGGGAACTGCTGCAGCTTCTAACCTGGGTTGGGGGAAGCACTTAGAGCACAAGACTGTACCCTTAAATATAACCCAAACCTTTATTAAGCAGTAAATACAAATGACACTGGAGATATTTACCCTGAATTGACCAGGGATGAGCTGCCAACTACACTAAGGATGAAATGAATAGTGCCTCAGTGCAAGGAGGATCATCTTCAAGCTCTTTCAAGTACCATCCCACACATACATTCACAGCTAAGCTCTTATGGAACAAAAGTCCTCTCTCTGGATGTGTGCAGAATTGCAGCTTGTTAAAGATATTTAAAACTGCCATTCTTCCTTTCGAGTTTCCTGTGGGGTTCAGTCCCAAAGGCAGACCTTTGAGCTACCACAAGCACGCTGAATGCTTCTGTATCATTGAGTACAGCCTACAGAATTGTAAACACTTTTCTTCCAAAACTGGACAAGTGTTCCTGTATAATTGCCAAGTTATTTGAGTGCTTTCATCTTTTTAGCCTGCAGGGGCTCAGAATAGTGTCTCCTAACTTCTAGGTATGTTCTTTAAGCACTGATGTTTGGCTTAATTCACTCTGTGTTGTGTGCGTAGGCGTGCACACGTGTATTTCAGGAGTGGGGAAGAGCATGGGTCTTGGTTTGAAGCTTTGCCATTGCAGCAAAGATTTCAGGTTGAAAGCAACAAAATGAACATAAATCCAAGATTCTTCCATCTTCGTTACATTAGTTAAGTTGGGAGAGGGAAATTTTCAAGACTGGTCCCTCTTCCTGTTGTGGACATACAATTTTTAACTGGGAAGAAATAGCTCAGTCTGTTTAGACAGAAATAGACTAGTTTGGGTATAGTTTAAGTTTACAGTAAGATTTACAAATATTTACAGGTAGCTCTAAGGTGATTAGATTGGTAAGGGGCACAAATCACAATAAAGAGAATTTCGGTGAGAAATTAGGGAAGAAATTTTCACTGTATGTGTGGTTAAGCATTAGAACAGGCTGCCTGGAGAGGTTGTGCAATACCCATTCAAAGAAATAGTCAAAACTTGACCAGAATGACTTTGAACAACCTTATCTTAGAAGTTGGTCCTGCTTTGACCAGGTGGTGGTACCAGGTGACTTCTAGAGGTCTTCTCCTCCATTCTAAAATACTCTCAGACATAGCAACTTGTAGTGCAGCTTGCTCTACTAGTATTCAAGCAGTTTTCCTGCTTCTTGCAGAAGATACCAGCTTTTTCCCTTTAAGAGGCTGGGAGTGATATACTTTGTTCTTTTTACTGATATCATGGTAACGCCTTTGCATTAGTCAATATTCAGCATTTTACTCAAAGGCAATAGCGACTGAAGGAACAATTTTTTTTCTCTCTAGATACAAATAAAAATAATAATACAAATATACAGGTCTTAGAGTGACTTAAAATTAAATTACTTTAACTCCTTCCATGATCACATTTATTAATAATGCTTCAATAATTTTAAAGACCCTGTAAATTTTTTTAAGCTTCTAAAGAAGAAATTGCCTTGTCTTAGGAATATTTCTGACTTTCAAATCAATACTGAGTGAGTTCTGAAAGCCATGGGAAAGTTGAGCTTGCTCAAATGTTGTTGGTTCTTTGATGCAAGTTGCCTAAGGGCTTGTCTTCAAACATATAAAATATGCTTGGTTTCTAGGGGTGGTGAGTAGAAGAACAGTCAAGTCTGTCTACTTGTCCCTAGATTCATGAAGGAATTTTACTTCGGGGGGCGGGGAGGGAAGAATACAGTTGGTAGTCATCAGGTATTTGAAATTTTTATAGGAAAAAAGAAATCTAAAGTGAAAAGTTTTTAAGAAGTGGAAATTGAAAGTGAAAAGAATAGTTTCAACAAGGAAAAGATATGCAGGATGTTACAAAAATGCATCATAATGGAAGCAATAGAAGTGGAAAAGACCCGTGAGGAATTGAAGAGACTTTGTGTGATTTACAGAAAGAGGAGGGAGAAGCAGAGAAGACAGAAACACCCAGCACATGTGCTTTCAGTGACTGGCAGCCAGCTTAATGGTTTGCTCCCTCACTTGTCTTGGAGGCATCTTCAAAATGGTAGGAGTCTCGAGGCTTACCAAGACTTGAGAGAATGATAATAGCAAGCGTGTCTGTATACATGTATGTATATATACACACCAGATTCCTTAGTAGGTAACTTTAAAAAGCAAGTGGCTGCATGTGTTGATTAACGTGAAGATATTCTTACAACAGTAGAAAACAGAGGCAGTTCCGTGCAATTACTGGTGAACAGCAGCAGTTTCTTAGGTCGGTACTACAGAGCAGGGGGACACAGTGGTTACCTTTTGGATTGTATCTTCTTTAGAATTTATGGGACTTTTTCACTTATGTTGAGAAACGATCAAAAATAAACCTGGGTAGCAAATGGCTACATTTAATAACAACCTTTTAAAAAAATTTTTTTTATATATTTCTTTTCTGGCTGTGGAAGGCCTTTGCAGTATCTTTAGACCAGTGACTTGGTTTGCATCTTCATCCACCTACTTTTGCTCATCTAAGGCAAGAGTTTATCAGCTTCAGTTGTGATTGAGGACTGTGGTAATTCTGCTTTTGCCTTCCCACTAGTGCAGGTTTTTATTTCAGGTAACCAGTTTTACCTCTGAGTAGAGTTCGTTCTTTGTTTTTATAGTGCATTGATGACATAACTAATCAATATATATAATGGAGTAGTTAAAGAACTTAATGTATACTTATAAAATTTTGGAGAACACATTTACTTCACTACTGTCAGTTTACTAAGTGATGTAATGGTTAGGTATGTGGTTCATCACACCTTTATGTGTTCTTCAAAGACACTGCAGAAGACCAGTATTTTAATATTTGTAAATAAGTTGACTAAAAGTTTATTAATAACATTCAATATGTATAAAGAAATGTTCATTAAAGTTAAATTTTAAAATAATGGGTGTTAATATTCAATATTAAAACAGACATTAACATTGGCATTGTCCGATAGTGAAGTGAAAAAAATCTGTTGAGATTTGATTTCACTGTCATGCTTACTTTCATTCAAAGATTTGATATAGAAAAGGATATTACTTTTTTTTTACTCTTGTGCACTTTCTGAATTTCAGGTGAAGTAGTTACTAAATTTGAACATATAAACTAATCTGAAATAAAGAAAAATATTCTAAAATCTGCAGAAGGAACTTAGAGCTGTCAGAAGCTGATCAATTGCTTGAGGACAGTATAGTTGTTTGCCAGCAATTTCTCCAATGGCTGTATCTGTCTTTAAAACATTGGCAGCCAACATATGTTATTACATATTTGTTTGATTAAAGTTATTTTAATGGATTATTAGAAGGTTATATATTTCTTTATTATAATTTCAAATTTAGTTTTAAGTAACTTTAAAAGTCCATGTCATTTAAATTAGAATGCAGTGTACTTTTACACGTAAAGTTTTCAAGTGTCAGGCTTTTGTATTGAATACGTACGAACAGAGAGTAGTCTTCTTCAGAAGTGACTTTTTTGGGGAAGGGAAGTGGAAACAGAGGCTGGGGATCGCTGGTTGGGAAGGCAGGGGGGCAGGGACTGACTGTGTTGAGCTCTGGTGTAGCTCCTGGGTGAGCTGGAGGGTGGTAGAGAGATTTTAAACGAGTAGTCTGGGAACACGCTGTGATTTTTAGGAACCAGTTCTGCTAGATGGAGCTACCTCTGACATGCCTGGTCTTCAGAGATCACAGGCTTGATATATAAAAAAAGCACTATGGGGAGAATTATGGCTAACATGCCAGACACAGAGCTCATAGTAGCATTTAAGATATTTTCTTTGCACTCATAAAACTGTTTTCTCTGATTTTTTAAAATTATTTTGTATTTTAAGAAAAAGCACTAATACATTACTCAAGCTGTATCTGTTGTACCGAGGTTTAATTCACATGCAGTGCATGTTAAATGATTATGAAAGCTTGTGATAGGCAGGAAGGTGAAACGTCCTTGTTGGAGTGGATGATTTTGCAGTATCTGCATCCTAAAGCAAGAAAAAGTAGTTTAAAACAACCACATAAAAATTTGAAGGTATGCCTTTTTCATCAGGAGGGCCTATCTAACATAAAGAGCTTTGGTATGACCTTCATCTTCTATGAAAAGAGCCCAGCATGAGCAAGCCCTGAGCATCAGCTAGCCCCAGCTAACAGCTTTAGCATCAGCAGAAAGGCGGGTGAACGAGGCCTTCTGACAAAGATTCTTTTTATTAAAATATTGGATTTATTGGGGTTTACAGGCTTCGATCAGAATAGCTACAAAGAAATGCTGAGAGTACTGTAGTTCTGCTAGGATCAATCCCTTCTAAGGATAATTCACTCGAATAAAAATGTTTTTATGTGGAATATCTGTATTAATTATACCATTATGAATTCAGAAAGCTATTGAACAACTTGAATGCTGTAGGCGACTAGTTCTAGCATTGCAGCTTCATTTGTGGAGGTAGAAGGGATGCAGTTAAGTAAGAAACTACAGGCATGATTTGGCTTTTGTATTTGTCGTTCTTTCACTTACTGCTCTGTCTCTGCAGTTCTTAATAGAGCTGAGTTTTTTCTGGGTTTTATAGATCTTTTCTTAGATCAGAAGACTTAATGAAATTATGTATGTATCCTGGCATTGAGTTGCAAGCAAGTTAGTTGAGTTTTGAGAGGTTAATAACACTTCGCTGTCACGCACAGTACCTTTTAAAGATTATTCATATTAATATTAGTGTTTGAATCCATGCTTTCAAGTGGACTTAAATTTCTAACATAGTGCAATTTTTAATATACTGTTTTTCTTTAAAATACATTTTATGGTCTGACTTACTTTCTATGATTGGAAGATGTAGTTCTTTGAATAATTTATATTTTAGTCAAGGGCTGGATATGATACATTGGCAGGAGTTGTTCTTTTTTTATTAAAAAAAGTTTAATTTTAAACAAAGCCATTTTAATGCCTTCTTATCTGTAGCAGTTGTTTACAATTCTAGAAACTGAAAATGAATGCAGTATGTACGCGGTGTTGTGATGGGGCAGGGCAAATGACGAACTGGGAACTTGGAAGTCCCATCAGCTTATTTCTCTTTATTGTTTTACGCTGTGGTTACGTGAGAAGAGGAGAACATTCCAGTTCACGATCACTTTGATATTTCATTGAATGTTGGAAGTTTTTGAAATGTGGTAAAATATACATTATAGACCAGTTTATATGTTTAAAGGTCTATGATACTAGCCTTCTCAAGGCTGGACAAACAGGCTGAAACTGGTCCAGGATCTTGAACAAGTCCTCCAGTGCGTGACAGTTTATTTGCTGCTAATGTGTATTATTTTGTGCCACCAGCCCTGTGCAGGTTACACATAGAGGATAGGAAATAATGGTGAAAGGAGCTTTGTTGTGCCCGAAATCCCTGGGTACTGTATTTCAGTGCAAACTTTTTTTTTCTTTGGAAGCTGTGTGTATAAATGCGTAGTATTTACACCCTTTAAGGTTATGTAAAATTTGTGTATGTGTGTTTCTTAGCTGCAGCGCAGAGCTGACAGCTGCATGTGTCATGGAAAAGCAGCCATTAATTACATCATCAAGTAGTGTAGTGTCACAAGATCCCCAAAACGTAATCCTCCCTTTCTCTGTCCCGCTCCAAGAAGGAAGATGAAGCAGTGTGACTGTGGGAGAGGTGGAGCTCTGAGGGTGGGGGGTAAGGAGAGCACTGGTGAAAGAAGGTCAGGTGGTTCCTGAAGCAAGATGTCATTTAGGCATGTCCTTCATTCACGCTTATTCATTTACCCCGTATCTGTTAACCAGGAAAAACAGCAATGAAACATCCTGTGACCCCATTCAGATCTTGATGTGCCCTCTTAACATCTCAGGTGAATGGAAGCCAAGTCATTTTCCACATTCAACTTCCTTCCCCATACCTAGCATCTTTAAGATAGACACCTGTCTTTCTTGAAATGCTGACGATGAATTGTAGTACTGCAGTAAAGGATACAGTTAGGGACAATATCTAGACGGTAGCTATTAAAAACTTTCTTCTGAAGTGATCCCTAACAGTCTCAATATTTTCCTTTTTCTTCCTTCCTTGGATACTCAGTTAAACTCCTGTTTAATAAACGTTCTCTTTACAATCTTAGAAAGTAAAATGCAAGAGTGATTATTTTATTTATTTTTCATTTCCCCACCCCCCCACCTTGTGCAATTCAGATATTACCTCTAACATGAAAACAGGCTACCATGGCGTATTATTTCTCTTTCACATTACAAAGCTAATGAAATTGTAGTCTATTTTTGCTTTGAATAAAAATCTTTTCCTATATAAACTGTACAAAATACAAAGATGCTGGTTCTCTGAAAATAGTTAGCTATTTTGGATTTTATTTTGGTATGTCTTCTTCATTAATCTTGTTATACAATCCATCATAATGAATTAAGAGGGAACATGTATTTCATCTCAGCTTTAGTATAAAAGGTTGGTGTACCTGTAGTCATGCTTCAGTGTTAGTTTGCAAAGAATAATACTGCTTCAAAAGATCCCAGACCTGCATAAGCATTTTGCTCTTTTTCTTCTGAGCTACGAGAAGCCATGCTTTAAGGGTTCCTTGATTTCTCTTCTAACGAATTGAAAAAATGCTGTGTTCAGTGCTCAGGGTAGGAAGATGGATGAGTGACTGTGAGACATAGGTCATAAAGTATTCAGACTTCTAACATGTGGAATGTCCCTGAAGATAAAGGGGGGATTGTAACATTAATTAGAAAAGATACCTTAGTAGTTCAACAAAATTAGAAGAAAAGGCAATATTTGTACATATGCAGTGGCTTTTCCTTTAAATATTAAGTAGAATTACCTGTTCTCCGAGCAGGTAAGGATCTCTTAAATGTGAATACAGAATAGAATGTTGTGTAACATCTGTGGCACAGTATTAAAATGAGCTTTCAGTTTTTGCTGGGAAGAAAACTGTAGAAAGAGAGAGGGGACAGATGCTATTTCATACACACAAAATTCCTTCTGGTTAAATCGGAAATACCTATTGCACAGGTAAACTGTGCTATTCTGGCACTGGACCTTCTTGTTAACAGTATGTACATATCAGGAATGTTTAACTCGGGCATTACTGAAGTACTGTTTGAAAACTACATTCTAAATAAAACATGGCTAAGTAACTTGAGGGTTTAGGTAAATGGTGCTGCACTTTCTTAGGAAATACTCTAAATTGTGTCTGAAAAAGGCACAGTGTCCTTACTTTCAGGGAAATGGCTGAACTGGGACAATGCCCTGGGCGTGCTGTATTAATTAGATAAGGAAATCTGCAAGTCCGCTTTTTTCAGAACAATAAGATCAAATTTCACAAATAGTTAATCTCACGTTTGGCTGAATGATATAGTGGATGCTACAATAGAGTGATATGGAGGGTGGGACCTGCACAGGGTTTTAATTAAGTTTTTCTGCACATCTTTCAAGCAAGGTACAACATGAGAGGAATGTTCTTATTACTCTACAGGTAGGGTTTGGTGGGATTGACAGGAAGCCACAAGAATGTGTTAAAAGAGACTGTGAGTTTCCTGGTTAAAATATATGTTTTATTTTTTAATTATTATTCTTAGATGAATGGAAATTTTTATTGCGACTAAAATCTTTTTGAGGTACTGAGGTACCTCCACTTTTTTAATTATAACTGAATTTGTCAAAGCTTCTATCAGTCCTAGCTGGCTGTTCTCTTATCTTGCACACTGAGCCTCCCACAGAGACTTGCCGTAAGTTGTGTCAGTGCAAGTGCTAGGCTGTTAACAACTCTTCCAGCTTTATTTGGTTCGCACCTTGAGGACTTAGAGCCAAGAACACTGTTAGGTGATGGACAAAAGAGATTTTCTGTTGGTAAAATTATGCATGATGAAGATGTTCTTATCTCATATAGTGGTCACAAAGCATAGTCCAAATGAGGAAGATAGTGTTCCTAAATTTTTTTTCTGGATGGTCTTCGCTAAGAAAAAAACAGATGGAATTTTTCTTCTAAATGCCTATGTTCGCAAAAGCACTTTAATAATATGAACTAGAACAAATGATGCTCAACTCTTCTCCTGTTGAGAAATTGAGGGCTACTTGGAATGTAATTTAGTCCTATTTTTATTCTCTGAAAGCTTGTTTATGTGGATGTTCATGTCATTTACTGAAATTTAATTTGCAAACAAGATTTTACTTTAGCTCTGTTTTGAAGTACTAATGCATACAGAGATCAAAAAACCCAAGAGATTTTGGAGTTATTACTGCTCTTCTGTGAGACTGTGAATCCATAAAAAATTACTTCTGTTCAGAAAATTAGAAAATTGCATATTAAGTACGTTCAGTCATGCATAAAACTATACTGTTGTGGTTACCAAGCGGTCAGCATTTTGGTTTTCTAAACACATGAATGAGAAAGCTGTTCTTCAGAAAATTCTTACCAGTTATATTACTACTTTTCTGCCCCACCTCAAAAAGGGAAAATATCCTCTTTCTGTTTATATTGGTTATGGTTAGACGATCTGCTGTTAACATACAAAATATTTGAGCTAGGTATTTCTATAATAAAATTATTAACTCAAATTTCTGCCATAGTCTTGGGAGAGGAGGTTCTTATGTCTTGTATAATTCAGTTATTTGTTAATATAATTATTCTATTGTCGTCTTTTGACTGTAAAGCTCTTTAACAGTTATCAGAGAGATGCAAAAATGTTTTCTTTGGGTTTTTGGTTTGTTTTTTGTGTTTTGTTTTGTTGGTTTTGTTTTTTTTTGTTTTGTGTTTTTGTTGGTTTGGTTTTTTTTTTTGTTCTTTTTTTTTTTTTTTTAAATGTCCAGGTAAAAATCTAAACAGCATGCTTCATGGCACAGGAATGAAGACAAATCCTGACCAGAAGAAACAAGCAAATGGAGTAACGCTCGCTCCAGAGGACACCTTACCTTTTCTTAAGTGCTACTGCTCAGGACATTGTCCAGATGATGCTATTAATAACACATGCATGTAAGTATTGCGTACAGGATAGAAGAGGCTCTTCGAAGAGGCTCATTTGCTTGTAAGAGAGCAAACTATCTCTACAGTGCTCACTGAGATTCTGTCAGGTGATTTGACCATAATTGATTAGAAACTCACTGGTTCTGTAGAGAGCTGAGCACTAAACCCCTTCCTCATCTGTATATAAACAATACTGCTTTTACCATACCTTAGAACCATTTGCAAGCAGGCATTTTGCCCCCAGCAACTGCTTTAAAGGACTGAGGTTTTAAGTAACCTGTAGCATTTTATAACTGGGTGGGTATTAAATGACCCAAATCTAAACCTTCTGATAAAACTACCAGCTTAGTCTAATATTTCTTCACCTAGTAGTCAAAAGGTAACATTAGCAACATAGCCATTTACTGAGAATTCTTCTTGTTACATGTTCATTAGTTGTAGAGTATGAGGGAAGGGTAGGGGAAAAAAAGAAAAACCTCTGAACTTATAGGGACAGGAGGGTAGTTTTGACTTTGATAGGCATAAGAATCCTAATGGACTCATGCACTGATTATGTGCTTGCTTAAGATGTTTTTTTCAAGTCATGAAATGTCCCTGTTTTTCCTTCATTTACTGTTCCCTGTTTAAGGCCCTTCTGTCTTCTTCCTTAAGAATTAGTATAAAGATACATAATAGAAAACATATGCTACTGTAATTTGAGTCTTTAACACATACTATTAAGCCTCTCTAAAGCTGTCAGTTGGTAGATAAAGGAACCCAAGGACATGGAATAAACACTACTATCTTTTAAAATGTAAACACAGGTAGTATTTTAGAAACTTAGGTTTGCACCTAGAAAACGTTTGGTTACTATCCAGTATGTTGTCTTTAAATTCCTTTGGCATTTATTTTTTGCTTTTTATTGCCCTCTAGTGTATGCTGTCAGTATAGGCCATATTAATTTTTTGCCTCTGAACTAACGGCTGTATAGATCATTATTCTGATAATAAAGCTGTTAGAGAATTAATAACACTTCTGCAGTGTTCATGTGCAGGGTATTTTTTGGCTTTATGCTTCCCAAATCTGCATTTCTTTGCATTCATTTAAGTAAAAAAATTTTGGTAAACAAAAATATTTCTGGATTTGTTTTTGCTTAGTATCTGTGGTGAGGAAATGAATGAATTTTTATTTACTTAATAAAATCTTAATTTTACAAGTATTGAAAGCACAGACCTACCATGGCGAATTGGTTTGGGGTTCCTTACAAATATTATTGACATTTACATATAGTATAGAAATCAAAGCATATATATATATATATATATATGTAAAGAAATAACGGGGAATTGAAGTGCATATTTTTTTTTTTAAATAATGTAATCTATTTGTTACTGTCAACTTCCGAAAGTGGTTTTGAGGGTTTGTTTGTTTGCTTTGTCCTAAAGACAGCATATTTGAGAGGGCTTATGTGGGAACAGTGTGGCTGAGCTTTTGACCTTGAAATAGGCACCTTTCACATACTGGGACTTCTCTTAGAGTTTATCATTGCAGTTTCAAGAACAGACACAAGTGAATTTATTTTTAAACACTGTACAATTGTAGTCAGTAAGCCTTTCTAGTGAGATCTCTGCTCATCCACCCCCTCAGTTGTTTCTGAACAACTGCATATTTGAGGTTGGATACAAGCAATCTTGAAAGGTGGTGAGGAAGTAGAAGACAGACAGTAGAAGAAAACATCCCTACAGTGTTCTATTTGAGAATACTGTGAGTGGGTCTTTTGTTCTCAATCTGTATGGTAACCACTGTGTTAAAAAGAATTTTTCTAGATATTGCCATTCTAGTATTCTTAATGGGTTCGTGGTCAACTAATGCCGCATATTAAACAACAAACATGCTAGTAAAGCAAAATTGATATGTTTGTTCCAGAACAAACGGGCATTGCTTTGCTATCATTGAGGAAGATGAGCATGGAGAACCCACGCTTGCTTCTGGCTGTATGAAGTACGAAGGTTCAGACTTCCAGTGCAAGGTAAAAACATGAGATGTCATTAAAATTTAATATCTCCATAGAGATTATGTAGGGCAACCACATAAGCAGTTTAAATCTCTGTAGTTTACAACTGCAATCATAGAATTGCATGTTGCCATTTACCACTGAGGAGAACAGGACTGAACAATCCTGAGCGAGTAGTGACAGAAAGGACATTTAATGGTGTTTGAGCAAAGATTGGAATAGAATTCTAGCTTGTTGGAGTTCTCTGCAAGTATCTGTAAGCCACTGATAAAATGAGCAGAGGACGTCAACCTTTGCTTCTGTCAGCTGCTTCCTCAGTTGAAGAGACAACTTTATAATCAAAGTAATTTATCTGAGTAGTTCATGTTTTAATGAAGAATTTCTTTATTGTTTTAATTTGGAATTTCTTGTTTTCTTCAGTTCATTTGACAGAAGAGCATAATCATAAGGAGTTGTCGTAACATTTCACAAGAACTCCCTTAAAGTTTCGTGAACATGTACACCCAGTTTATCAAATGCGTATGTTTTCCTGTCCAACATGTAACTTCTTTTCCCTTCTAGAAGAGTTATGTATCATTAATTACATTAATAGAACTTGCTTTTGACTTAAAGAGGTATAATTAAGCTGACTGCAGCCTTTAGAACTTCATAGAATCATAGAATGGTTTGGGTTGGAAGGGACCTTTAGAGCCCATCTAGTCCAACCCCCTGCAGTGAGCAGGGACATCCCCAACTAGAGCAGGTTGCTCAGAGCCCCGTCCAACCTGACCTGGGATGTCTCCAGGGATGGGGCATCGACCACCTCTCTGGGCAACCTGGGCCAGTGTCTCACCACCCTCAGTGTAAAGCATTTCTTCCTTATATCCAGTCTAAACCTACCCTTCTTTAGTTTAAAACCGCTACCCCTTGTCCTGTCACAACAGGCCTTGCTAAAGAGATCGTCCACATCTCTCCTACAGTCCCCCTTTAAGCACTGGAAGGCCGCAATAAGGTCTCCCTGCAGCCTTCTCCAGGCTGAACACCCCCAGCTCTCTCAGCCTGTCTCCATAGCAGAGGTGCTCCAGCCCCTGATCACCTCCGTGGCCTCCTCTGGCCCCGCTCCAGCAGGTCCATGTCCTGTCTGTGCTGGGGGCTCCAGAGCTGGACGCAGCGCTGCAGGGGGGTCTCACCAGAGCGGGGCAGAGGGGCAGAATCCCCTCCCTCGCCCTGCTGCCCACGCTGCTGGGGATGCAGCCCAGGGCACGGCTGGCTTTCTGGGCTGCCAGCGCACATTGCCGGCTCATGCCCAGCTTTTCGCTCACCAGCACCCCCAAGCCCTTCTCCGCAGGGCTGCTCTCCATCCCTCCATCCCCCAGCCTGTATGCATACCGGGGGTTGCCCTGACCCAGGGGCAGGACCTTGCACTTGGCCTTGTTGAACCTCATGAGGTCCTTGCAGACCCACCTCTCCAGCCTGTCCAGGTCTCTTTGGATGACATCCCATCCTTCTGGTGTGTCAACTGCACCGCTCAGCTTGGTGTCACCTGCAAACTTGCTGAGGGTGCACTTGATCCCGCTGTCTTTATCTGCTACAAAAGTAGGAACTGAAAACACAGTTTATAAAGCAAGGATTTGTTTAGAAGACAGAAATATAGCTGGGCAAATTAATATTGCATTGGAAGACTGGATTTTGCTTTTTCTTTTGTCACAATGCTTACATTAAACAAAGCTTTCAGAGGTAATCACCAGCTGGGTTGCTTTCTCTCTCTGTACACACCCCCCGCCCCAGTGCTATCACTGTTTTGGATGCACAATTTTAAATCTCTAGGACTTGAGTTTCTATATAATGTAGCTGTCAGTAGCACTGCTTTTTGGAACCACTGTTGACTTCAGTTATAGCTCTGAATGTTTATGGTTACTGCAAATCAGACCTGAGATGTCATGATGACGTCTTGAAATTGTTCTTGTATTTGTATTAGTGTCTTACCTTCAGATTAATTTTCATGCCCCTTCATCTTTTGTATGGTGTTCCGAAAATGTTTTTGAAGCAAACAGTGCTGCTATGATGAGTGCAAGAGAAAAACTTTTAAAGGGATTGGGTTTTTGTCTTAAGAGCAGTATTTATTTGACATACAATTAACTGCATTTGACCAAGCTTAAAAATTTTGCAATGTATGAAATAGCAACTTAAGTAAGAACCATCTATTTCTGGGCACCAAGTAAAAAAAGTTCCATGAAAAATAATAAAAAAAAAGTGAACATAGAGCATATGCACCCAAAGAGATTACATGATGCTTGTCTGCCACTGTGAAGTTGTCTCATACGTTAAATGGTGAGGTTGAACTGTTTTTGTTTTTTTTAAATAAAATAACTTACACTTTTGTCTGTGCTGTGCTGTATCAGTAGCATCACCTGTCCCCATCCTAGCTGATCACTTCATAATCTGAATGCCTATTCAATTTGCTTCCAACAGGACTCACCTAAAGCACAGCTACGTCGAACAATTGAGTGCTGTCGGACTGATTTCTGCAATCAGGATTTACAACCAACATTACCACCACTTGATAGTACAGGTAAACAGCTCCTAGATATTCATGCTGCTGCTAATAAATGCTATGTGGACTTTGTTCTTCCTGATCAACAGATAAAAATACAGAGAAAACATAATTACAATATTGCACAGATACGTTTTTTCCTTACTAAGTAATTTTGATATGAAGGCCTGTACTACACTTCATATTCTATTTCCAGTTTTCCTTTTCTGCCACTTCCAAGATAATCTTTTCCTCCATCAGTCGCTCATGGTATTTTTATTCTCTTGCTCAGTTTGCTCATATCTTGATGTGCATGTAATCTTTTGATCTGGTTTTATTCTGTTTTCACAGCCTGTTCTCTTTTCTTTTTAAAATGGTTTTCTTAACCTCTGCTGTGCTTTTGCCATGATGAATGTATCTTAAAAGAAAGTATTCTGACATTGTTAACTGTTATCTACTGCAAATTCATTCTCTTCTTTCTGCTGCTCTCAGTGAAAATAGTTTATATTTTCATGCACTTAGTCATTCATTGCTAGACAAGTCGTACTGGTTTAACTGTTGCTTAATGCCTTCTCAGAACCTTACTGCTGTAAATCCTTCACTTCTATTTGTAAGAACAAACTAACAAGAGTCAACCGAAACCAACAACTCCAAAATCTCAAGTTAAATCCTTTTTTTATTGTCATCCAAATGAAGATATCTTTGCTTTTCTGGTGTAAATACATACTTTGATACTAAAGTACTGTAAATTTTGTGTAATTTCATATGAACTGATATGTTATATGCATCAGCTGTCTTGCTCCTTACTGATGTTATATGCAAGTGGCTCCACATACTGTCACAGAATCCCAGACTGGTTGAGGGTTAGACAGGACCTCTGGAGATCATCTGGTCCAACCCCGCTGCTCAAGCAGGGCCACTGAGAGCCAGTTACACAGGACCCACGTCCAGATGGCTTTTTAATATCCCCAAGGAGGGAGACTCCCCAGCCGGCTTGGTCAGCCAGTTGCCAGTGCTTGGCCACCCTCACAGTAAAAAGTATTTCCTGATGTTCAGACAAGGCCTTCTGTGTTTCAGTTTGTGCACATTCATATACAGAGTATATGAAAATATCACACCTAAATAAGCTGTTTACAATAGATGTTTAATTAATGGACTTTGGAAACTTTCCTTTTTTGTTTTTAATAGATGGACTTTTTGATGGCAGCATTCATTGGATGGCAGTGTTGATTTCGATGGCAGTCTGCATAATTGTCATGATCATCTTATTTAGCTGCTTTTGTTACAAGTAAGGAAAGCACTTTCTTTATCGGCAACACTTTTAATTTCCTGAATGAGAGTAAACACAACAGTTATTTTGTAAATGTACTTAGTTAATCATATGTATTTCTGACAAAAATAGATTGGAAGCGAAACTTGTCATTTACTTGCACATTTCTGTGGATAGCTGTTTGCATTGCTAGGTAAAATGAAATGTTCACAGCATAGAATTGAAGTGAATTTGATTCTTTCCTCTGGCTGCGAAGTGTTTACAGTTTTCAAAGCTACGTATTACTTTGATGCTATAGCATCAAGTAAACAGGAATATCTTAATGCTTTTTATGTTTTTTTGGATCTTCAGGCACTTCTGATAGTTAAATTCCATCTACTTCTGAGGTTTACCTTTGTAAAGTGCTTTTGCAAACCTAAGGCACTGAGGATGTGTTTTATAACTTTTCCTGTTTCTGTTGTGTTTCAAAACTAACTAATTGACCAGCTGAGCTATGGCAATTCGTGCAGGTGCAGTTTAAGAGACTATGCCTGCTTCTGTCAGCTCCATCCCTGTGCTGGAGATGAGATGATCATTGTTCTGGCAGTTTCAGCAGAAATGTGCATGTGTCAGCCTCATCTGCCATGGTTCAAGGTTCAGTCTGTTAGTTTAAACCAAAACCAGCGGTGTTATGCTAGTAACACTGGCTGTGAGCTGAGTATTAAAAATGCTGGTTTTCCACCTGACTCATAATAAACTGCTGCGCCTCTACATACGTTACAATTTCTTAATATTAAAAAACTGTGGAAGATACATTTCTGAAAAAAATGGTACAGTAAAATCTGATTATTTTTTTTCTTTTAAGAAAACTTGTACATTTAAATAGCTTTTTCCCTAGCTCAATTTACTACATATTTTGAAGAGTTTCAGAGTTCAGCTTAACTTCTCCCGTTACTGTTGCAGGCATTACTGTAAGTCAATGGCAAAGAGACACTGTTATAATCGTGACCTGGAACAAGATGAAGCATTTATTCCAGCTGGGGAGTCATTAAAAGACCTTATTGACCAGTCACAGAGTTCTGGGAGTGGATCAGGACTACCATTGCTGGTAAATCATAAACTAAAATTTTTCTTCACTGAACTTTTCTCCATCAAATACAAAGTTTGGTTTGTACCTGATGCTTAGAACAAAGCAGTTTATCCTACAGCATGTTAATTTTTCTACGCGATTACTCTGAAAGATAGAGTACAAACTAAACATGTATGAAAGCCCATCTTCACATTATGAACTAAAATGAAGAGCAAACTCAGATTATATATTAGGAAATCCCTTGGCATCAGCAAATTTTAAAGAAAAATTAGCCTACAGACATAAAGATAAAAATGCAAGGAATGGACAATACAGGTATCAAATTGAGCAAAGTCAAAGATATTTTTTTTCACTGTCCACTGTCCAATAAAATAGATTTGCTCTTTATTGGCTGATAGTTGTTCATAACTTTTGATTCGCCATCCTATATAATACTTGCATAAAAATTAGCCAGCGAGACAGATGACTGTAATTATTTATAAAATAGAAACAAATAGAATGCAAGAGAATGCATCTGAATTAAATAAGAAGTTGACCTGATTTAATCTTTTTAATCTTTTAGCTCTTCCTTGGAGGCAGCAATGAGTTTGAAATGGGAATAGTGGAAAATAATATAGAAAAAAATTTACAGTGGGATCAAAATTCAAAGCAATCCAAGCTTGAGAAGCAGCTTGTCTGGGTGCTTTTGGTTCATTGCTGCATTTCCCTCCTCCACCTTCCCCCCATTATTTTTTTAAATGTTTTTTTTTCATTCCTAGGTTCAGCGCACTATTGCCAAACAAATTCAGATGGTGAGGCAAGTTGGAAAAGGACGATATGGTGAAGTGTGGATGGGCAAATGGAGGGGTGAAAAAGTTGCAGTGAAAGTGTTTTTCACCACAGAAGAAGCCAGTTGGTTCCGAGAAACAGAGATTTACCAAACTGTCTTAATGCGTCACGAAAATATCCTTGGTGAGAAAGCAGTACATTGTTTGGCTACTGGAGGGCTTATGTGAGAGTGAAGGAGGAGAAGTTCTTGGTGGCTTGAGGGGGTATATGTTGGCTTCTGTGGAATAACCAGATGGGTGTCCCTTATTCTATGCTAATAAAGTGCTATTAAATGGGTAGAATCTTGCTGCTCTTGGTTGGAAACATGTCTGCAGTCTGTGCTGGAAGACTGGAATGGTAACCTCATGTATAGTTGAAATCTGAGCTTTTACATTATTAGTTCTTGTAAGAGGAACAGGTATCCTTTGATACAGTCCAAGACAATATAGCTTTAGGAATTCTTA
This sequence comes from Anhinga rufa, assembly GCA_013400875.1. NCBI lineage: Eukaryota > Metazoa > Chordata > Aves > Suliformes > Anhingidae > Anhinga > Anhinga rufa. The sequence goes on along the minus strand of VZTV01069208.1, from coordinate 3,551 downwards.
CTAAATCTGTTGCATAAAAAATTTATGTACAAATAAATTGTAACTTTGTTTATACGTTTCATAGGTTTCATAGCTGCAGATATTAAAGGCACTGGCTCTTGGACACAGCTTTACTTGATTACAGATTATCATGAAAATGGATCATTGTATGATTTTTTGAAATGCACTACACTAGACAACAGGGCTCTCCTCAAACTGGCGTATTCTGCTGCATGTGGTCTGTGCCACCTACACACAGAAATTTATGGGACACAAGGCAAGCCTGCTATTGCACATAGAGACCTGAAGAGTAAAAACATCTTGATAAAGAAGAATGGAACCTGCTGCATTGCTGATTTGGGTCTTGCAGTCAAGTTTAACAGGTAGATGAACAAAACCTCTGTAATGGGAAAAGTTTTATATAATTTTTTTAATGTACCAGGTGTCCAATTTAAAAGGAAGTTGGAGTAATTTGGTTGCATGCTTTCAGTTTTTTTCAGTTATGAGAGTAAAATGCTGTTCTTCCTTTGAATGCTGGTAAGCATCGAGATGAAAATAGGTTGTTAAGAGAACAATCAAAAGACTCTTGGGGAACATAAAAGTAGTTTGTAGAGGAAAGGAAGATTAGACCAATTCATTTGTTATTCAAAACTGGCCTTTCATAGGTATTGCTAATGTAGTTTCATTATAAATTATCATTATAAACTATCTCACAGAAAACTTGAACAGTGTAAAGGGAGTTGAAACTTAATTGAAAAAGTAATTCTATAATAGTAGTATTGAATACTTCGGGTTTTTTTAAATTCAATGGAGCCATAGAATTGCCTTTTGCTACAAAAGAGCCTGAAAGAAAGCATAAGCCTTTGCAAATAATTTTCTGAGTTGTTACCAAATATACTTACCTTTATAGTGGTTTTTTATTCAGTTTTTTCGTATGGGTTTTCAGTGTCTTGCAAAAGCAGCAGTAAGCTGTCAACTTCCATACTCACTATCTTTTTTTCTAGATAATCTTTTTCAGGGAGGTACAATGTATTTCAGGTGTAGTATTGAGAGGGAAGTAAAAGAAAAAACTTTAATTGGTCAATGGGAGCTTTGCAGTGTAGTGATTGCATCATACAGGATTTCATATCATGTCTTGTATAGTCCACAATTCACTAACTTCCTATATTTCCATATAGTGACACAAATGAAGTTGATGTTCCCTTGAACACTAGAGTGGGAACAAAACGTTACATGGCTCCAGAGGTCCTAGATGAAAGCCTGAATAAAAACCATTTCCAACCATACATCATGGCTGACATCTACAGTTTTGGGCTGATCATTTGGGAAATGGCTCGGCGCTGCGTCACGGGAGGTAAACTTTTAATTAAATCTGTATAAAATCTACCAGGCCCTTGTCTCACTTTTTACATTATTTCTCTGAGAAATAGTGGGATGCTGATATATTTCACCCCCATGCTGTTAATAAAACTTTTAAAATATAATTGATATTATTCTTCCGTTATACTTTCTTGCATTTCTAGTGTCATTCAGTTTTCTCCTTACACATATTTTTGTGACTTGTCCTTCCTTTTCTTTCATTCTTCTTTTGTATGCTTACAGGTCTTTACTTATATTCTCTTCTTCCACGTTATGCTTTCTCCCTGTTTCTTTGTAGAGTGTGGTGGACTAGGTGGTGTCAAAGTCTACATTGGGTGTCAAAGTCGAAGGGGCTGCAAGGAATTATTGTAGCTATTAAACTTAATATTCATAATATTGGGTCTTTTCTGGTAATGTTATAGTGAAGTTTTCAGATTTTTATCACAGTATAACAATGTGGTGGGTTAGCCTTGGCACAAAATAGAGTTAGATTTTGCTCCT
>VZTV01069191.1:1546-14298 GCA_013400875.1 Anhinga rufa | reverse complement strand
CAAGGAGAAAGAATTCATGTTTACCAGCAACAGTATTTCCTGTTAAAACTGGCAAATGAGCAAGAACAACATGGTGAATTCTCCCACTTCTTTACTGACCACTCAGAGAGAGGCAACAAAAGCTGCTCCTGCCAATCCTGGTTAATAATCCCCCTGAATATTCTGGTTGCTCCCTTTCAGAGAGCTACTTGTTATCAGTAAAACTTTTCCATTCCGACAGTGCATGGAGAGATAACAGCAGTTGTTGGAGCAGACAGCTGGTGGTGTGCACTCATAGTGGTGATGGTATTGTAGGACTCAGTCCCTGTAGGGTGTGATTGCAGGTGTAGCTGGTGTACACTGAAAGGGTCCTGACTGGCTCCTTGTATTCCTTAGCATGACCAGAGTTGCTCCAATTGGAAACTGCTTTTGCAGGTGCTGAAGGAGATGTACTAGGAGATGTGTTCAATAAATATATAGGAAAGAGAATAATTCCTTTTTATTAATTATGTCATGGCAGCAGGGGCAGGGGCAGGGGCAGGGCAGGATCGCTGTGTGTTAGGCTGTGTACAGATGTGTTTTTCCTCAGGGAGATTGTGATCTGAACAGAAAAATAGTTAATATGCTCAAAAAAAACTATTGGGAAGTGCTCAAGATGTATTTCTTCTCTTTCTTTCCATCCTACCTAGCGTTTGTATGATATCTCACTGCTATTGAGTGTCTTTTTCTCAGATATCCCAGCCAAACTACTCCTTCTGTGCTTCTCCAGTTAAACTAGTCTTTGCCCTGTTTCATTGGATTAGCAGAGTAGGAAGGAGATAGAAATGGGAAGCAGGGATCCAAGGGTGCCTATGAAAATGCCTGTAGGTATCATGAGTGGGCCTTGCCTGGAGATGACTGATATGGTCTGGCAACTCTGTGACTTACCAAAAGATCCAGACTGTCCCCTCTCATAAATCCTCCTATGGACTTCTTTTGTAGGAAGGATAAATAGTGTATTAGAATTTAATTGGAATGAGAAACAGATGATCCAGTTAAAGATCAAGACAAAAAGGTCATTTAAATGTTTGTCTTCTATAAACTAATTTGAAGAACTGCGGCTTAGCACATCCATTCCTCATTGAGCTATCATGAAGGAATCTTAGCTATTTATCACATTCTCCTGGCAAAGACTTTATCAATGGGTGATGGATGTGACAGGCAACAAGCTAGACATCACAATAATTCTTCAACCATCTTTGGAACAAAAGACTCAAGAGGCGAGACAATAACTAATTCAACAAAGACTAACAAAGCTTTGAAAGGTCCTAACAGTGTTTCTACTAAAAGGACATGAATTCTTCCAATGAAACAAGCAAGGCCAACTGGTTGTCCCTTGACCCTGTGTGGCAAAAGACAAGACAAAGTTCCCTTGTCAAGCTTGTCACAGAGATGGAGTTTTTAATGACAGCAGGGTTATTCGAGGAAACAAAGGGAAAGAGGAGGCTAGATACAGCAGGGGATAAGTGTGGTAACCTCTCACCCTCTGAAACTGCTGCCAGGCAACAGCTATAGAGATAGCTCTAAAGCAGGGTGTGTTTCACTAGAGAGCATTTTATTGCTTTGTCATAGGATGCATATAAAACTTTTCCCAACAGTGATGCCAGGATAACAAATTGAAAAAAAAAAGAAAAAAGACTGATATCTTATTTGTGTAATCATTTCCTAAGCATTTCTCTGTACATGAATGGCATTTCTTTATCTTCTCATGCCTGATAGGAATGCAGTCACTGCTTTGGCTGGTCACAGCCAGTGCTTATGCTGCAATAAAACCTATTCGATGAATGCAAATTTTGCATGCAGTGAAAATTTATGGAGAATATGCAGGGTCTAAGTCAAATGGAATTACTTAGTTTCAAATTTAGATTAGATGGAAAGATGATGCTCCAGATTTACAAAAAATTCTATTTGTCCTCTGACAGGAGCCTCGATTTTCTGACTCAGCTGGTTTTGCAGGTCAGTGTTGCCTGGGTGACAGCACGGCTCAAGCATGTACCTTTAAAAAAAAAGATCAGCGTTAAATTTGACATGGGCAACACATCTAGATTTCCCTGCATTTACATCTAAATCAGCTCAATTGAAAATCTTTATCTTCATTCTTAGGAAACTGATTTCTCCAGTTTCATGCCTTGGAGAAGCAATTGTAGCTATTTCAAATGCACATTTTCAGAATTGCTCACCTTTGCCATACTTTGAGAACTTCCTGAAAGTAGAAGAATATCAAGCAGCTGCTGATAGCAGTTCTGGGGAGGCAGAACTCCTCCAGACTGTTGCCTTCATGGGCTGAAAGATATGAAACAACCATTCTTGAGGATTCTTATTTGCTTTGTAACAAAGTCCATTCTTCTTCCATCTTCCCTTTTAGCCAATGAAAGGTAGGAGCCCTGTGGTATTGCACCTCTAAGAGTGGATGTTTCTTGCCACCCACCAAAAGCACCGACATTCAGCACCTGATCTATGGTTTGGGAATGCTCCACCTTCTAAGCTTTTCAAGTATGTGTGGTCTTTGAAGCAGTGTTATGACAACCACCATATGCAGGTATCAAACTTAGGGATGTTATTTTTCTTTAATATTGAGCTATGGTCTCAGCATTCCTGCATTTGATGATTTTCTCTTAAATCTCTAGGATATTGTGTATTTTTTGTGTGTCTTCACAGAACTTCAAGGGAACATATGAAGTGGTAAATAGTAAGGGACTAGGGAGCAAAGCGTAGATACCTGTGTGATGAATTGTTTGCTCTGGTTTCCTCTGGTTTGGACTGTTTCAGTTAGCTCTCTCCAAACAGTCTACTCTTTTATGTAGCTATATAGATATAGCAGAGTTCAACAGAGTTTGACAACTGTGCTTTAGTTTCTGAATTATCTAAAATAACACAAGACTCAATAACTTTACTATTCACTCACATATTTTATGTGTGTGGGTTTTTTTTCTTTAAAAGCAAAGAAAGTGTTTTCACTTTAATTTTTAAAATATAATAAAATATATTATCCTGAATGAGATACAACAGCTTGATACAACTTTATGATAGAGAAAGAATACCTTGTCATCTACAGTTTGTCAAAGGTTTTCTTCTTTGGCAGCAGAGCTTTACTTTGTTTCAAGGATGATTTGACATTCCTTTGTTTCAGTCACTTGGGTGAAATGTAACTATCAAGTAGATAGATTTGTATGCATGATATCATGTTATTCTGGAGATAACAATGCATTTTGGCAAATAAGTTATTGTGAAAAACTTAAAAGATGTGTGATTTTCTTTTAATTGTACTTATCTATAATTTGATTCATGGAGTTTTGTTCATCTGTATAGTTAATTTAGTTAAACAAAACACATACATTAAATTTTCTACTTTGATTTTCCTACCCAGTCATGGTGGCTCAGGAATTGCCAGAAAGGCTACATAACAAAAGCAGTTTTGGGAGTGACTGAGTGGTGGTCTGTGGAACTTCGATCACTCTGCTGGCTACAAAGAAAATAAAAGCATTGAAAGCAGTAATAGAAAAAAAATGTCAATTAAAATAAAAAATATTGAGTAAGTGAAGTTAGATTCAAGTAGCCAAATGAACAAGCAAGGTATGAGCATTGCCTTGTCAAAGTTAGTAATCTTAGATGCCATTAAATATTTAGTGTGGTCTATTTGATTAGTGTGGTCTATTCGATCTACTTCTCACAAGCTCCTTCTTTGGGAGGTCTTTATTTATGATTTAATAGCTGCCCATGAATTTGGTACTTCGAATTAGCAGACTATATATTTTTCTTCAACCATATTTGCCATTGGATGAGTGTCTTGGCGCAGAAGGAAATAATTCTTGAATAAGACCCTGGTTTTTAATTACCAGACGTCTTAGATAACGGTAGTGTATTCAGTCCCCAGCAGTAACACTGAGGAAGAGACCTGTGATCTGTGGTAGCGGAATTATAATTGTCCTGCTATTTACTTAAAAAGGGACACTTACAGGTGCACAGGGACCAGAGTCTGACTTCAAGTAAATAAAGCACTACTCAGGAAACATGTTTCAATGCAAATGCCGTATAGGAAAATGTCTTTAAAAGACATAGGGCATTCATCTTCTCACAAAACACACTAGAGACATTTGTGACCTTTAAATATATCCATTATTTTGTCCTTTAACTTTTTAAATCCATGGAGCTATTTAAATTACAGTAGCTACTGTGAAGAAAACAAATTAATATTCATTTTTACAATAGGAGAGGAATATTGTGTATTCCCACTGCCCATAACCAATGCATAGAATAAAATATTCATGTCTGAAATAATTGTAAATGACCCTTTATTACTCCAAATGAAATTCTAGTATATAATGCAGCTACTGTATTGTCTCATGCATTTATTAATCCTTCCTTATTTTAACACCACCATGAACACTGGGAACCACACATGTGCTGGCACAGAATGAATGTGGCCCACCAAGCTTTTTTAAAAACAGGGAGTGAACATGCTTGTAATTCAGAACCCTTTTAAGAGCCTGAAAGCTTTTATTAAATTAGTGAGATGTCAGCATATGTTTTAAGTACTTAGTTGAAGCAGGATAGGAAAATCTATGGCCCATATGAAATATTTTTCAAATCACAGTGTATATCAGCAGATTTACTCTTCACAGATGTATCTTTTTCTCTGGTTTCATTAACAGAATCTTGGGTTTTTTTTGTTTTCTTTTGCTTTACCCTGTAGCTCTTGGTAAATCCAGATGAGCTTAGAAATCAATCTGCTATTGAAAGGCAATGTCTGATCCTATAAGCAGTTACTCAGTGGAGTTCCCATTGACCTTACTGACTCAACTCTTGGTCAATAATTCCTTGAGCTCTCCCTGATTTTCTTGAATCACAGGTTTTGTGACTATGAAGTCACTTAGAATGCCTCTCTGAGGCTCACTTGTATTGTGTCATGTCTCTTACCAAAGGCCAGTATCCCATGTAGCAAATCTAAGTAATTTTTAATAGGGTTATTCTGGAACAACCTCATTTTCATAACTTAGTAAACACAGTGTCTAGAATGACTATGACAGATATTTACCTCACTCATTCAGGCCAATAAAGGAAAATCCCCTTGTAGCCTTCTGCTCTGAAAATGAAATAAATCTGTAGATGGAATTATTATTATTCTATGCTAGTATTGATGACCAGAAACTTTCTCCATCTCAGACTTGTAATTCTGGGGAGACATCTCATCTTTTTTTCATAGTTCTAATGGTGTATGCTAGCATAAAATCAACTTAACCTATTACCTAGCTGTGGGATTGAGTAGGACTTTGGAAATAATCAGTAATGGAATGCCTCTATACAAGTACTAGATCTCAAGCAGCTGAATGTATTTCAGAACAATCTCTATGCTGCTCTCAGCTGCAATGGGAATTGTGTCTATGCTAGTATTAGAAGGCTGAAAAAGTGGTAAAAAGTTAGTTTGCCTCATGTTTTAGTTATATTATAAGGACATTTCATCTTTAGCTATAAGTAAAAGGAACAAAGTGCATGTTTTAAGATGATTGTGGTGTATGTTTTGTATAGAGTAAATCAGAATTTCTGAGGTAATGGATACAAATTTATATTAGAACCTATCTTTCCTGTTGAGATACTACAGCTCTTAGGACACCAACCTTCAGTTGGCACTTCCAGTGGCATTAGCAGAAATTTGCTCAGTGGAGTCTGCAGGGTGGTATCCACTGGCTTTCAAAATAATTATTTTCTCAAGCACTCAATGCTTGAGTGGAATGAATTATGAAAACTCATTCGATCATGGTAAATCTGGACATTCCTGCTTGTTTTTAAAAAGTCGTTGATTGTCTTAGTCATGAGAACTGACCAAGTTTGCTATCTACTTATCTCTAAAGCATACCTCTTGTTGTCACACTGACACAAATACCAGCAAAGCTTGAATATGTCAATGTTCTCAGCAGCTTTCAGCCAAAAAACAGTCATCAAAACCACTGTATTAAATGCTCTTGCGTTAATCTAGGAGAAGAACTAATGTGGAAAGATACAAATTCATTGTTTTCTGTCTGCAATATTTTGCCAGATGAGTACTTTGGAAGAATGTTTTATTTTACAGCACCCCTTGCACAGGGCATCTTTATATTGAGTGTAATAGAGCCTGACATCTGAATCCACTTTGTTCCTAGTAGCGCTGTGGTATCAGGTAGCTGTAGCCATCTCCTGGTTACCGTCGCCTGAAACCCAGAGCGACTTCTTTCAGCAGCTGAACTCCACCCGACGGGAGCTACCCTTCCTCACGCAGACTTTCGTCCCTGTGGAGGCTGATCTCAACCAGCTCTCCCAAAGCGGGGAGCCCCTGCCGCTCGGCGGAGCGGGAGCGGTTCAGCACCACGGGCAGCGCCCGCCGGCGCCGGCAGGAGGGGGCCGGCCTGACGCCGCGGCGACCGGGCAGCGCCCAGCCGACGTGGAGGAGGGAATTTCCGCCTCCAGGCTGACGGTTTTTGTGGGGAGAGGCGGTCAAATAACAGGTCAAAGCATGATATTTGACCTCCTGTGCTATATTATAAACCGAGGAAAGGATAAAGCTATTTCACTGACACAAATGGAATAGAAAACGCACTACTGCCTTACCGTCGTGCTCTTCACAATGTATTAGACCGAAAGCAATTTGTGCAGCAATAAGGCTTTTTTTTTCCCCCTCCTCATTACAGTAAGTGGCAAAATTGTCTGTCCGCTGAGGTCGAGAGTAACAGCTGTTGATTACCAGATCTAGGGTTTAATTAAGGAGCTGAGAAAGAAAAGGTATAAAGGGGAGGAAGTGACACACTATGTTCAAAAAGATCCATTCTATATTTCACCCCAACTCCCACCAAAGAAATGTGACAGATGACATCCCTTACTGTGATGGCACAGGTTCTGCAGTGAGATTGATCCGTAGCACTTCTATGTATGTCCTTGGAGGTGAGCAGGAAAAAGTTAGTGAACCACTAAAAAAATGCAAAAGTACAACCAGCATCGACTCTTGCTTCCAGCCAAAAGAGGAGGACAGAGACTGGATGTACTCTAAGACTCGGGACTGCTTGAAGTACTTACAGGATCTGTTAGCCTTGAGGAAAAAGTATCTTGACAACATCAATAATTTGAAATCCATGCATATGGCTGCAGATTCCCCAACATCCACAAAATCATGCAAAACTGGAAAGAAGCCATTTCTTCCACTGCCTTCCAAAGAGTCTTCTAAGGTAATTCCTAAGAACTTTTGCCATGTGCTTGGTCTTAAGCCATGAAGTAATTAGCTGTATGATCTATGTTGATTTTCTGCTTTATTGGTTTCAGCTGGTTGTCTTTTCACTGTTTTTCATTTGAAATGCTGCTAAATACCTTAAGATTCTTTCTGAGTAGTGTGAAATTAAGTATGAATGACTGGTCATGGAAAGAAATGTATATGTCTATGTTTGTGTGAGGGGAGAGAAAATAGGAGAAGGAAAGTGGTATGAGAGTATGGGAAGTATCTGAAAACATGTTATGAAAGAGTGGGCTGTTCTCTCAATACTCTGACAGGCTACTTAAGTGCCTCAGAATTCTCCATTATTGTTATTTATAGCTGTTAATGTCTGGCAAGCACAGTAATCCCTAAGTTTGCTGGCAGCCTTTTTATTGGCATAAAATTACTTACACAAAATAATTGTAAATTCATTGAAACAAGTAGGATTTTTTCTGCCTGCTCAGATAGCTTGCCAGTGCTACGTTTAACATCAGTGTGAGCTCTACTGACTGGCTGTAGGGCACGAGGAATTCTTAAGGGTTCCTTTCTCTGTTAATTAATAAGTTGGCAGGTCATTTTGAGACTGTATAATTCTTCACCTTTTACTATAATGATACCACAAAACCAAAACTGAAATACCATCTTTGGTGCAGACTATTTCTATGTATCCTAGAGAGAAAAGCATTGCAAAGCTTCCTCCTGGTTGCATTTTATAGATTGCATGTCTCTAGACAGTTCAGTCATTAATATGACTCTGAACTTGTTTCACTGGGGACAAAGGAAAGGATTGCAGCAGGTGGGGTGATCTGTTTAGGTAACACAACCACAAATGTGACTTTGACAGCAGACTCACAGGTTCCCCAGTGCAGTCTTTAAACTGGATACTACTGGGGATGGTGGGAAGAAAGGATGTGTGGCTGACTGACTGATTAGGCCAGGTAGTCTTTACCAAAAAGTTATTGCCACATTTAGATGTTCTGTCACAGCAGAATGTCAGAATGGCTGAAGCTGAGCTCTGTTGCAGGCATTGCTTAACCAAAGGACAAGGCTCATGTGTTTAGGGCTAGATACCACATTTTTTAATTTTACATTTTGAACTAATACCCATTCATTCAGTGGGATTTTTAAATTTGGTTTTATTGGGCTTTATTTCACCTTTTTAATGCTTTGGATGATGATGCTCAGAAGCTAGGAATGATAGTAGGAAACAATACTCAGCTCAGTGGGCTGGAGAAGATAGATTTTATAAAGACATTACAAATTAGGGCCGGGGAAGCATCCAAAGAGAATGACTGAGATATAGGAGAGTGGCCTGGTGGTACCAGGTGCCATGAGATGAATCTCAACACTATAGATACAGTCTGTGAAGTGACTTTGTGCAGTCACATGAGGATTGGCTTGAGGCAGCGGAGATTTACAGCATGCCAGTTCCCTGATGAACTGAGCGGTGATGTAGAAGGTTTGTGAATTTCTGAGATTTGCCACTGAAAATACCACTTAAGGAAACTGCCAAAAGCTTAACTTGGTTTTGGCAAACAAGTGAATCTCCCACAGGCTGAGGCTAGGAGTGCTGTCATCTCACTGTGGCCAGCTAGCTTTTATGTATGAACAACCCTGGTACTGGCTGGCATGCTGCCATCACAAGCCATCCTCTTAAGGACAGGCAGGAACATCAGCAGGATATGCCACCCATATGAGTCATTCTTGCTGACACAAATGGCAGGGTCACAGCCGCACAGCCCTGGCTTTGCAAAAATTAGGGAAAGGTCAAGAAAGCTTCTAGAATAGCCAGAATACTCTGCTTCCTAGCTACAAATTTTATGTTCACAGATTGCAAGGTTCGTCTTATCAACAGGCTTGAATGGTTTTGTCCCTAACTATCTGTGTTAAATTACCTGTCAGTGGAAATTCACTTCATTCTCCTACCTGCTGCATGATTAATAGGAAGGTACTTTGTCCAGACAACGCTGTCCTCATGGGAGGTTTAATCCAAAGATCTCTGGGGCCTGGACTACAGGCTGACCGTGGATTCAAAATTTGCCAATTGGGTCTAATGAGAGGGAAGAATAGAGGTGTGTCAGATGCTGGAAGTACATAGGCATTTCTTTAAAATGTCTTCTAACCAATAAGGGCTTAGTCATAACAGCAGTCACTATTTTCAGTAGATGTGTGGTAGCAGTTGTCTTTTAGCACTTGTGAGGATGTCAATCAACCCATAATGTCAGGAGGGGAATAAGCTAGCTCATCTCTCTGCCTCCACAGAATGGGGAGCAAGCTGGTCCTTCAGAGATGTGATAGAGCGCGTACCTTTTGCTTGCATGTTTGAAACCCAAGTACTTTTCTGACTTGGTATTGCTGCCTGGCAATACACCCAGCTTGGACTGGCAGGGAAAATATACAGCCCTTCATTAGGTGGAGCCTGGCAGGAAGTATTCATCCCACGTGGACCTACAGAATTGCTAGCTGAGGCTTTATGACCGCTTCAGCTTTTATAGACAGGCATTTGCTTTTTTATCTAGAGAGGCTCGTAATTTTAAACCCTGTGGCTTTCCTGTGGGAATTATCACAGTGTTGAATGACTCATATTTTAACACACACAGTCCTTTTCCATTTCAAAAAGACTTTAGCAATTTAGATCTGGATTCATTTTACCTAACCTAGGCATTTTAATAAGATGCTTAAATTAGTAACCAAGTTACCCCACAATCCCTTTGCAGCTAAGAGAAAGCTGCCTGCAGAGGGGAATTCAGCCTACCTAAGGCCTGACTCATCTTCTGAAGGTACTTGAGCCCTGCATTAATTACAGAAGGAACCCTGCATGACTACATTTCTAATGTGTGTCTCATTAGGTGCCTACTGCTAGGTAGAATAAATTTGGCCACAAAGCCCAGCTGTCACTTAGCCACCTAATTAAATAGCCTGATACAGGGATTCTGAGAGATTTTATAACACCTGGCTAGCAGTGCCCAAGTGGAACATGTTTGGTGTTGAGCATGTAACAAGATGGATGTTTGTTAGAGTGCTGTCCTGCTTTCTTTGATGACTACAAACTGTGGAGTAATCTGGGCCTGTGGCCTTTTCTGACAGCTTGAAGTATGGAATCAAACACAATTTTTGCAGCTTCCTTATACAGTTTGCTCATTAAGAAGTCATTGTGCCCAACCCTTAGCTAACTCTTTTTCCCCCCCAATGTGATCAACAGGCATCCATGGAGAGAAAAGGCCCACAGTCCAGTTCAGATGTAAGAGAAGCAATAGCTTTCTTCGACTCAGTTATTGCAGACCTGGATTCAGAGAGATGGCGGAGAGTTCCTGATGTGGATCTGACAAATGTGGATGTTGATTTTGATGGTGTAGTATAACCAGCTGAGATCTGATTACTTTTGGTGTGCACAGGGTAGAGGGAGGTATTTAATGGACAGTTTTCCTCCAAGTTTTGCTTCCCAAATCTAGGACCATTACATGCAGTATGTGAAACTACAGCAATAAATTGCTTGTTCCTTGTTGAAAGGGTGCAACTATTTTATGTGTGGCCATTACATAAGCAAACGTAGCATGTGTAGTGCTGGAATAGTGCTTGCCTTCTGCCCAGGGCTGAATTCCACCCTTGCATCTCTACCCCAGTCTGTCTGTGGAGGAGAGCTATAAAAAATATAAAGATAATTTTTTCTTCATCTGGTTTTAATTTTTCTTATTGAGAAATGGCTGGAAGTTTTCTCTCCAACTAGCAAAAAAAGAAAGTAATTTAGAACTTAGGTTAAATAATGGTACGTTTCCATCAGAAAGGGTGGCATTGCCTGGCTAAATGAAGATGTGTCCATATGAGCTCATCATCTATCCTGTAGAACCAATGAAGAGAAACAGACATTTCTCTCCTTTGTCATAGGCCTATCTGAAATGGGTCAGTTTAGCTGTGCCCTAAAAGTGCCTATAAAGGGATTAGCTCTTACCTACATATTTCCACTGCAGACATTGAAATGCTAGATAAGATGAATCATATCCCAAGCAGCATCCTGCAGTGAAAACAGGTTGGTTTCTCAGCATTACCTCCAGGAAGGACCCAGCAGGCATCCCATTCTCTCACTGTTCATGTAAAAATGTCACTGTCAAACTGTTAATGCCAGATTATCTTTTGTCTTTCAGTTGCTACCAGCACAAGTGAACACAGTTTACATTCAAACTGGATCCTTCGTGCTCCCCGGAGATATTCACAAGATACTGCCCAAACAGCAAAGGCTGCAAACCAGTCTCAAAGAAACAGCCAGCGGAGAACCACTGGCTCTAGGAAGAGGTTGGAAAGACATCCCATGTACTTGCCCAAAGCTGTGGAAGGGGCATATAGCACTTTAAAGTTTAAGCCCAAAACACGTAAGAAAGAACATTGAAAGAATATTCCCTCTTCAGCTGAAGAGAGAATACATGAAATAGGGCATGTAAGACTTGCTTCTTTTTTTTTTTTACCTCTGATCCAAATCTTACACTCTAGAAGTGATGTGTGCAGTCACTGAAGGTTCTTTGTGTGGAGCATATGTTAAGCCATGGCTATTCCAACGTTGGACTCATATGAGGGTTTAACTCATCGAGTTCATTGTGCCTAACAATGCTGTTTTGTCATTCAGCTTGGGGGGAACTCCAACTTGACAAACCTTTTTTCTAGTGCTGTTACTGAAAGCAATGATTCAGAAATTGCCTGGTGCAGTAATTTTTCTTCTGATTCCAGTACTGCAAAGCAATTTAAGCAATTCAGCTAATATGTTGGAGGTTTTGCACCAGTGTTTCCAACTTCAGAGCAGTGAAGCAGAATTTTCTCTTTTTTTTGCATGTGAAAATTTGTATGNNNATGTGAAAATTTGTATGTGCCATCATTGACTCCATGATCTGAGAGTATACAGCAGCACTGAGGTACAAGCAGGCTGAGGTACAAGCAGGCTGTGATACAAGCAGAAAAAGCTGCAGTGAAGGAATCACCATTAGAAACCTGTATCTTGAGGAATTGTTCCAGTGTGTTTTGAAAAAAAATCTATCTTGTACTCTACTTGCTATTGGGAACAGTTCTGTCCTGGAATACAACATCAAGGGATTCACTGCATGCACAGATGTATACAACTTTTTTTCATATGGTTACACCACCTGTTAGTTTTCATCTATTTTAACACCCAGTTCCTGAATCTAGACATCCCGGTGTACACTAGAAAAGCTTAACATCTTGGAGAGGAACATTTTGTGAATAGATTGGAGCAAAGGTAGAAGACAAGGGCAGAAGACAATTTGCAGACAAATCCAATACATCAGCATTAAATTATACCCAATATTTGGAATTCTGCTACTTCATCATTAAAGACTATATATATTATAGACTATATATATTAGGAAGACTATATATATTAGGAAGAATACAGTCTAGAAGTGTTCCTCTTCAGGCTCTTTCATCCGAGAGGTGATATGTCTTCCATGTGATACTTGGAATTTTTAAGCCCCATACTCTGCCAGTTTTACTGATGTACAGCATGTAAAAATAC
>VZTV01069189.1:0-10229 GCA_013400875.1 Anhinga rufa | reverse complement strand
TGGAGATATTCAAAACCTGACTGTACATAGCCCTAAGCAACTGTATCTTGGTGACCCTGCTCTGAGCACAGGGTTGGACTGGATGATCTGCCTCCAACCTCAACCAATCTATGGTTTTGTGCACCTGAAATACATTTTTACTCAGTGGTTAGGACCTTCTCATGGGAACAGGAACAGAGAACAGAGCCCAGGTGTTCTGTAGGGATAGTTGAAGACGACTCCAGAAAGGGCTTCTCTGTTGAATCAAATTGGGTTCCTTGAGATCCTTAGCTTTTTGCCCTTTTCCTGAAAAACCAAAGTCCCATGCAGCTTTCAGACAACTTTCCTCCTGGGGACTGGCTATGATTCCAGATTTATCAACCAGATGATTATCCAGATCTATTTTTGCCACCCATGCAAACTATGAAAGATTGGCCTTTGATCATAAGTGACTTGCATTCAGAACATTAATTTGTGACAGAGTTGTGTAAATACTAATGCCAACTTTCCATATCTTTTAAGATCATAGAATCACTTAGGTTGGAAAATACTTTTAAGATCATTGAGTCCATCTGTAAACCTAACACTGCCAAGTCTACCACTAAACCATGTCCCTAGGTGCCACATCTACATGTCTTTTAAATACCTCCAGAGATGGTGACTTCACCACTTCCCTGGGCAGCCTCTTCCAATGCTTGACAACCATTTTGGTGAAAAAATACTTCCAAATATCCAATCTAAACCTCCCCTGATGCAGCTTGAGGCCATTTCTCCTTGTCCTGTTGCTTGTTACTTGGGAGAAAACAGCAACACCCACCTCGCTAGAACCTCCTTTCAGGTAGCTGTAGAGAGCGATCAGGTCTCCCCTTAGCCTCCTCTTCTCCAGGCTAAACAATCTCAGTTCCCTCAGCTGCTCCTCATAAGACTTGTCCTGTAGATGTCACAAGGGAGGCAGCAAAACCTTTCCAGCTTTTCTTAATTGGTGCTCATTAGAAAAATTCCTTCTTGGCCAATGTGAAATCCAGTGACTGTCTCTCAGTGGTGCATCACCTGACTGTCACTGTCCACTTAGTGTGGGGAGAAGCAGCTCAGGCTAATCTATTCTGTCCTGGACCTAAAGCAGGATGGTGGCTTCCCACTGGAGTGCTTGTGTGGGCATCCTTTGCCCTGGGCATACTCAACTTTCCCTGTGTCCCTAACCCCTGTGGGCTGATTTATCCTCAAATGGCCCTGGTAGCGCCGCCTGCAAATGGCAGGAGTGAGGCATGTGAATGGACAAATGCTGAGGTCTGTAAATCCTGGTGGGAGCCCAGGTTTGAGGTAGTCTCCATCTGCTCTGCACTGTGTGGGCATGCTTAAGGACTGGACTTTAAGCACCGGAGGAGCTTTAAGGCTGAAAATTCAGGTGCCTACAGACAGGCATGTAGCACTAGACAGTGAGCATGTAAGTGAGACCCTCTTTAGTGTTTGAGGCTCTCGGTGTTGGACTGAAGTGCCTACAGGGGTCAGTAGGTAGCTAATTTCCATCTAATCCCATCACAGTTCCCCTGCTGCCCTCGCCCCAAGGGAAATACCTGCCTGTTCTGTTCTGCAAGTGCAGAAATGCCTGAGCCAGTGATTGTCGCATTTGCTGCAGGGAGGGAGCTGCTACAGTAGTGTGAGCACCATGTTTCACCTCACCTAGCTCAGGTGTAGTGCTGTACTGTTGTGGTTGTGTTGTTTTTTGGGAGCTGATAGGTGCTGTGCTGGCTTGGATGTGCTGACTCAGCAGTTTTGGCACTGTGCTCAGGAGCACCAGCAGCGCGGCCAAAAGGATAAAAGACCTATTAGGGAGGTAGTTTGATCTAAGCATAAAATGAATCCATTCTAACAACATCATGGGATAAAATAAAATGGGCAGAACACTCCTCTAAAATAAATCAGATATGGAAATTAAATTTCATGACTCTAAGACAGAAGCTGAAAATGTTCTTTGTAATGCATTTTATTTTCCAAGTATTTGCAGTGGAAATTTTTCTTTTTGAAATAGACACATTTGAAATAGACACATGTGATTAAAGAAATTAAATTAAAATATCATCTGCCCTACTTAAAATCTTTTTATCTTTTTATATTTTGTTTCTGTAGAAATTAAATTTAGAAGAAATGTCAGATAGAAGAGTAGATATTTGAAAAGTTGCTTTGGGTCATTGCCTTCAACCAGTTGCCATAGCTCCTAAGTGACAACTTGAAGACTTTTATATAGTCAGAGTGCTGTAGGAGTGTGAGAACTGAGGCTTGAACTTTAGGGGAATTGCAGGAGATTTTCTGCCAAGAAAAGTTAAGGCCCGAGTCCCTGCACCTGGTGGAGATCCAGTAGTCAGAGACCACACAGAATGCAACATGCTAACATATAAAAAAAATAATCAAAACCGTATTCACGGTGAAGAAGTTAACAAGAAATTGGCTGCTATTTGATTCTAAATTTGATTAAATAGATAATTTTATCAGAGTCAAAGTTGATCTATTCAGCTGGATAACATCTCCACACAGAAGCAGAATATTTATCTAATACATGAACCACAACTCTGATTATAAAGCTTTCATCTTAGTTTTAAGTTGTTTTGTGGTAACCAAATGCTTCCTCTGCTTTCCTGTAAGCTGTTGCCCTGCCTGTATAATACAGTCCACTCAACAACCAGGGCTCCGTCAATTTTATCAGTGGTCATCAGCTGTCACCAATTACAGATGGCAATTCCCTGGTCTCAGGACAGTTAAAAATACATGAGTAATTTTGTGTGTTATTTGAGGCGTACCTCCTTCCCGCAAGAAGCTCATGTAAGCTCACAGACGTGCACACTTAGACCCCAAACACAAACATATCTGGTCCCTTTCTCATTTCAGGTCCTGAAATTAAAAAAGATTGGATTACCCCAAATGGTAAGACCAAATGTCAAAACATATGAAAAAGGAAAGTCTGGATTCCTGTGACTCTGGGCTTTGTGTCTGGGTCCTCTGCAGCCTACTAAGGTGTGAGTGCTCAGTGAAGCTTTTCCCACACTTGAGATATTCATAACCGCTTGCTGTCTCTCTCTTGCCTGCAATCTGGTTTCTAAGGAGGTGGGAGTTTGTGTTCGACAGCCTTTCCCTCACAGACAGCATTAATGAGGTCTTTCTTCTCCACCTACACCCTATTTTTCGGAAATGTGTGGAACTTAATGACTTTAAGACTTCTTCCTTGTCTTATTAGATCAAAATTGGCCAATGGGCTCACAAAAGGTTAGGGAAGGGGCACCCAAACAAAAGACAAACAGGCACAGATGCAGACACCAAGATCCTTGTTTCCTTAAGAAATGTTAGCATTTCAGCTTTCACTCTTAAAATGAGAACCAAAGCTGACTGAAGGAATGTCTGGGAAGAAAGAGTGCTTTTGTGCTTAGGTGGTTCTTCAGACCTGGGGACCTTCAGGACAGGTGAGTGGCTGAAGAAGCGTGGCTGCTGGTGTCCAGGTCTCTCCCATGCTTGATCAGTCTGGGCAAGTCTGAACATCACCCAGTCCCTGCTGACCCACAGCAGGGCTTCACAGGTTTCCTCTCACATTTGCAATCTCTGCTGGCTCTTCCTTGCTCTACGTTTCCTGGTGTTCTTGGGTTTAATGTCTGCCAGGGTATCCACTCTGAGCTGAAGGGGGACATCATTAACATGAGTCAATGTGGAAAAATGTTCTTCTAATTTAGTCCTTTAACAAAATATTGAGAGTTTTGCTTTCTTCAGCAGCTTGCTTACAATGATCCTTCTTTCTCCCCCTTCCTGCTCCTAAGTATCAAAAGCCTGAATAGATCAAAACGCTTGTGAAAGAGCTGGTATCCAAATAGTTAGGTGAAAAGACTTCCATAATTGCTGGTGCTATCAAGCTTCTTCCCTTGGAGGCTTTAAACTGGGCCATCCTTTATTCTTCCTCTTCCAGCTACTGAGTTTGTAAGTGCAGGTGTTCTGTGCTGGGAATAACTCACCGCTTACAATCACACATCAGAGCTGTAATCACTTACTGTTTGTCTAGTTGGGTTCTGGATACTCCTTCAGCCACAGCACTGTCTTATCGCTGGTGCCTGATGAGTCTTTTGCAGGTGCTTTCAACACTGTCCCCTAAAATACTTGCCAGCAAACCTCAGTTCCCTCGTGTCCTTGCCCCCGAGCCTTGCGCAGCTGCTGGGGCTGGCAGGAGGAAAAAGTCCAGTATGGCTCCCAGCAAACCACCGGCCAAAGTGGCAGCCCCAAAGTCAGAGCAGTCTTGTGTCCCAGCAGGGGTTCTCCTTTTATATAACCACATGTTTGAAATAACAGTAGCTTGAAATTTTATCAGAGGGTATAGAGAGATGTATGTTCTGGAAACAGCCATGCTCATGGAGGTTGTTACTGTGGTGGGGGAAGTCTCAGAGCTTGGGCTCCAAGGTTTCATTTTGCTTAAAAATAATTGAAATGAAATAAAATAATAGTGCTCAAAATATTTGATCTAGACTTCTGCCTCTTTGTGGGGGAAATTAAAAAGTATATTTTAAATTCTAAAACAGAAAGGATGTTTCTTTTCAGAATTACCTGAAGACGCGATTTTGGACCTGTTTGGTCCCAAAGTCAAGATATCTTGTCCGCTAATTCCTACCAGCTCCTTGTGCTATGTAAAGCAGGGACCGTTAGCTTGAAGGCAGCAGGTGATTACAGATGCTGTAATACTTAACTTTCAGTGATACTGTTGAAAGAAAAGCAGAGTTAGTCTTACAGGTTGTTAGACTTTAGATGGTTTAGTGTACCATCAAAATGACATCACAGCAGCTACCTATAACTTACCGAAGATGGAAAACACCAATTTAATGTGGAGTCATTACTTATAATTATGTTCAAATTCTGCTTTAATAATGTTGCCCATATTTGCAATACTGTAAATGTGAAAATGAATTTGGCTGAAAGAGTGCCAGTGTGAAGCAGCATATAATTTTGTTTTTGTTTGTGCTGTACTCTGCATAATTACTGTAATTATGCATATTAGGCTGTTCTGTGTAATGGCACCAGAAGGTAGATAATTTTGTCAATAACTGGCTGTAGCAGCTTATATACATTTTGCACCATCTACAGAAGTGCTATGAAGATCATTTAATACTGCTGATTTGCCCATAATAGGTCAGAAATTATTGCTGCTGTTTCCAGAATGTTTATATGAAAGAGAAGTCTTCCAGAAAAAAAATCAGGTGCTACCAGAAAAATCAGAACTTTGTGTCTGAGAAAATAGAACAAAAAAAAGAGGGTAAAATCTTCAATTAGCTGATAGGGCTACTATCAGTATAATATGACAAGGAGCTGCAGCAGCTTTGAAATCCTTAGAGGTGTATTTCAGTTCAGATTATACTTTGCACAAGAATTTGCAAACATGTGCAATGCCATCATTTTTCAACAGAACAAGTTTGGAACAAGATACTTTAATGAACTGACATGAAAACTTAATTTTAAAACAAGACTAAGCAGAAGCACATTGATAATAGAGAAAACAAATGGGGGAGGGAATGCAGGTGGGAAAACTGGAGTCAGGCACGGGGCGAGATGCTACTCAGGTAAACTCAGAGGTTCAAAGGAAAGGTGGTATTTAGGAGATGGTTCCTTCAAATGTTCAGGAAAAATACTTAGAAGTTGCCTTTTCTGATGTATGAGATAATTGTTAGTAGTGGTATTACGTTAACTGGGGCCCTCAGCCATTTTCTGAGAGTATTTTGTGCACAGCAATGGGGGCCGCAGGGCCAAGGTCAGCTCTCCTGCAGCTCTGGCTCCATGTGGCCACCCAGTTGCAATGGGTGAGGCTTTCTCAGCACTGAAAACCTGACACGGTGGGTCCTGGGGAGCCAGCTCTGTCCCTCTGTTTGAGGTGGGGGCTTCTGGGTGGTGGTCTGCAGACGCTGTGATCTCGGAGAGCCTGGTGCATGGATCTGTACCCTGGTCCCATGTTCTCCGTGAGCAGTGACCTGCTGGCAAGAGCTATTTTCACAGCTGTGTTGCTATCCCTCAGCATGATGAAAATTGCACAAAGCCTTTTTTTTTCTGCTGAAAGAAACACGGGTGGATGGGTAGTGACTCATTTGTCAGAAAAGTTTGGAAACTAGTCATTGAAAGCAAATGTGAAGTTGTCTGGGGAGATGAGCAGGGCACAGGGTATAAAGCTGTCGTGATTCGCTTCTGTATGTTATGCTCCGTGTGCTCATCAAATTAGGATTCAGTTCTGTGGGAAGGGACGCCTGAGTGACACTGCTGGTTAGATGCATTAAAAAAGCCCTCAGCCCTGGGGAAGCGGGAATGCTGCTGCTAGATAAGAGCAGTTTCTCTGAGGTGATCCGCTCCTGCTTTATGTCTCCTCAGGTTGAATGGATTCACTCTGAAGTACAAGCTGCATGAAAAATTTCAATGCCATTTTTAGCTCTGCTTCAACAGGCATAGTTTGGCAGGGCTGATTTAAGATATGCTGTCTGTGTGGGATACACTGTTATTTATCATGTATTGATCTGGCAATAATAACTCCTGCTTTCCTGAGATGTAATGCTTGTGATTCCCTTCTTGTTTGGTAAAACTGACCTGCCACTTGCAATTCATTCAAAATGCAGCAGCACGCCTTATTGTGGATTTGAGCTAGCACATTCATCCTACTCTGCTTTCTATTTTTGCCCAAATCAGAGTAGTTATAAATATATATACCTCCGAAAGAGACTAGCATTGGTTGTATACAAGTTCCTTTCCTTGATCTCTGTTTGATGAGACTCTGCACTCACATGCCATGTGTGATTCTGGGTTTTGCCATCATGCTACAAGTCAGAAAGTAATTATGATTTTGCTATGGCGGCTCTGGCAAAAGGTCATTTTTTCCCCTCTGAGATTTGGCTAAATTAATTTCCACTCTTAAAAGCAGCCACAGATAAACAATTTTTCCCCTGAGTGATTTAAAATTATGATGGTTGCTTTATTGACTGATGTGTTTTTCCGTCAACCCATTCTTATTGTGTTGACTTTGTAGAATATTTAAGTTAATAAAATGTTGTTCTCGCTTTGTTGGTTACCTCAAACATTTTTGTGCTCTTCAGATAAAATTGTTATTGCTTTGGTTAGTATCTAAAAAAGAAGGTTACAGAAGTTGCATAGCATTGTTTATCAGCACACAGTCCCAAGGAAGAATCCTGTCATAATTTAAAACTCAAGTGAAACTCTCTCCCTAATAAGCAGGGTCAGAAAGTCCAGTCAAATGACAGAACATTGGTAAGAAAAGATAAAGTTAATCTGAAAATTCAGAATTAAATCAGGTGGTGAGATTTAACTGTAGACTAGTCAGCTAAGAAAGTAGCTGGACTGTCACTGTGAGACTGCTAAAGAACACAATTTGAGCTCTACCAGTTAATGTTGTCTATCAATTTCCTGTCTAATTAGAATTTGTAATAATAAGGTAATTTTATTTTTGAAATTTTTGCTTTTAAATCACACTGGCATCTAACAGAATGATAGTTCATATTCAAGTTTCAAAGCTATTCTCCACAAGCAACGAAGACGTTCCCTGCGTAGGTCTGTCCCTTCCCAATGGATTACCTGTGCTTGTCTTCACAGGGATTTAAGCATGTGCTTACTACGAGCTGGTGTCCAGTCTAGTTTCTTCTCTGTAGTTTGCAAATATGGGGTTTAGATTTAGTGTTCAGTGGGCAGAAATCTCTTGGGCAGTCCTTCTCCAGGATGAGTGACACCTGCGGTTGGGTACTGGGATGGATGCTTCATAGCCTTCTGGGGTCACTGGCATGGCTGGGGCTGGTATTGTTCAGATGTGCCAGAGGTCTGAACACCTTATTTCCCCAATAAATTTTCTAGTTGAAGAGTCTCTGTGCTGCTTTTTTTCTGATGGAACAGTTTGTAAACTTTGCTAGCTGCTGCTCTGCGATTAACGCTCTTGTTCTGAGAACATCTTCACCCTAGTTTTTAATCTCTACTTTCATTCCTTAGATAATTTTTATCATTCATGTAGAAGTGTATAGCAAAGAGGAGGCCACACAGATGTGTGGCACTTCCCTGGCTAATCTAAGTAGCTCTCAGAGTGCTTCTGACAAAGTTGAGCAATCCAAGTGTACTTGAAGAGTTTAGACATACAGTTTCACTCTGTTTTTCAGGAGATCTCAAATGAAAGTCTGTCTTGTTTTGATGCATGAGACTTTAGTGGTACTGCTTGCCTAAACGAAATTCTCCAGCATAAAATCAATCAGATATTCAAACTTGTATAGTGGAAAGTCTAAATGTAATTCGTTTACTTGCAGGGACGTGACAGTCTTTATTGACTTCTTAAAAATAGTGAGTTATTTGCACTCCTTCAAGGAAAAAAGGGATCTAGCAAAACTGATATTGCCTAATTTTTTTTTTTTTTTCTGAATTCTGGATAACAAATTATAGCCAGTACTCCTACCTAACGTAAGCAAAGACATACTGTGTCAGACCAGGGACTACCTAAACAGGTATCCTGCCTTTTGTCCAGGAGCAGATACTCGAGTGAGAGAGGAAGATCAGAGAAAGTAAACAGTGATACTTCTCTGAATACTATCCCAAATGCTAGGGATTTGTGGCTTAGGGTCTTCCTCACTGCAAGCCTACTGAAGTCTGTGGGCAGGTTTGCTACCCTCAAGCCAAAAGTCTCTCCGGATCTGCTGCAGAAAAAGCCCTAAGCTGAGATGAGCACTTGAGCCTCGTGTGTTGCAGGCCATCCCAGAGACCACTTCTGCCCATGGGAGGGAAGGTCACCTCCAGCTATTTGAGAAATGCTGGTCTCGGCTCGGTTAGAGGAGCAATTGGAGCTGCGAGGCAGAGCAGGCCAGACATTAAATGTTATAAGCCACACCACAGATGAGCGATTGGTCCGGTCACCATCCCTGCAGTGAAGTGCATGGTCTGCACTGGAGCTGACCTGACCCAGCTCAACAGTGTCGCTGGAGGTGGAAATCCTTACAGCATCTATTCCAGCGTGCAGTGGGCCTTCTCTCCTCGCTTCACACACAGTTGTTTATTACTGAAACTATAACAATTGTTGTAGAATCACCTGTATAAATAAATCCGCACCGATTTTTAAACCTGAATAGTTCCTTCACGTTAATAATGATTATAGCAAAGTTGTCCTTTCTATAGGAAGTACAAGACAAACTTGCACAAGTTTTTAAAAAGAGTTGTGACTCTAAAACTAAATTAGGATTTTTTGGGTACAAGACCAATAGAGCTCAATAAGTAAAGACTTGATTATTGGCAATGATTAAATTGAGTTACTTCAAGTAAATAATAATAATATATGAAATAAATCATATCCTGAGTAGATCACGGACAAATAAGTTTCTTGGTTAAATCTGCCAGTGTGTTCCCAAAGAAGGACATTTTAGTTTTTGATAGAAAAGCAGTTTGGTCTGTTTTTGAATGAGGCAGTTAATTTTTTGCTTACTGCAGCTTTGCTTGGAGTGGATGATAATCAGCTGAAAATTGGACAAAGTACCATGAATTGTTTTGTTGTCACTTATGGATTATAGCTGTGACTTAATGAAGAAAATCAATGGCCCCACATTATCAATATGTGAGAAACATTGGTCTTAAAATGCCATGTGCTCCCAAATAAGATTTACAGGGAGAAGTTTAGACAATTTTTCAGGAAAAGCACTAGGTCTCCTCCATGTGTTCCTCTTACTAATATTTCTTTTTCTTGTATGTTGCGTATATGTATAGCAGTAATGTATTATGACTTGCTTATTTATTTTCTTCACCTTAATTCTTTTGTCTTCGGCTATTACATCAGCATGTCCTGGGTGACGTCTAAGTCTGAAGACTGAATTCTACTACTTTTTTGTCGTCATAATGGTAGAATCTAAAAGCTACGAAGTTATTACTGTTTTCCTTTGCTTTTAATTAGTTGTTTCCATTTTGCAATATTTATTAAACTCAAGTTAATTTTGGACTGACAGAGATCTCCAGATAGACGTAGTAGAAAGCTGCCATGCATATATGACTACATCAAGCACCTTCTGAACCAGTTCAGTTACCACACAGTTATACTTCATTAAAATATTTAATATTTTAATAAAATATTTTCAGATGCTTTAGTGCTGTGAGTCCTCACATGATTTGAAGGCTTTACCTATGTTTTCATGTAAAGAGCTGGTGCAGCTATAGGTAGAGATCTGCCATGGAAACCTACTAAGGGCTATATTGTCAATAAATCTCCACATGAAGAG
>VZTV01069183.1:0-13150 GCA_013400875.1 Anhinga rufa | reverse complement strand
GAACTCCCTTCTTATTGGCCTTGTGTTAAAGGAACATTTTATAGAGAGCACTTTACTTGTAAATGTAACACTGTGTTGGAGCTGTAGGATCTGGAGTGAGGGCTGACACTTGGCATCAGCTGAAAAGGGTACTGGGTTTTTGGATGAGCTTTCCGGGTTAGAGGTTGGCTTCTTTGTGGTAATGCCTTGTGTCTCTGCAGGAGAATGGGCGAGTTTCTGAGATTGTCAGTCTTTGAGCCTCAGTTCGACTTCTCAAACTTGTGCTGGTTTTGCTGGCTGAGTTTTTGACCATGGAACTAAGTCAGATGGTGCTTTAGATTTCAGTTAGCCTTTCTTGCAGCTCAGGACAGTGTTGACTGGTCTGTAGGACAGCTCTTATATTAGCTTTCCTTTCTCCTGCTAGTAAGGGGCCAGAAAGTGCTACTGAAACCTCACTTCTCTGTGAAGAGGGTACTTGTCTATTATGTTCACTCAAACATTTATTATTTGTTTACTAATAGCGCTGAGGTCCCCCAGACCTTTTTCCGGTATCTTCCTTTGCAGATGCTGACAAAGAGGAGTACATGATTTAAGTGACTCTAGATGCCTTCATTGTTTGCAGAGCCCCTAGCAGAAGCTGGGACTGAAAGTACTGGTTAATACTCAGTTGAGAAAGGTCAGAAGTGATGGCAAGGGGCTGGGATGATGCCTGCATGAGTGGTATGCAATTTGGGGGTGTTTTTCTGCCCAGTTAATTGTTTCCTTTTTGGCTCTTGCAAAGTCAGAGGCCTTTCCGTTCAGTGTCTGTTCCTTTGACCTTTGCCTCTGTTGGTTTTGAGCAGTTCAGATGAGACCTGGGGCTGCCCAGCCCTCCACAGGGATAGCTTCTTGAAGTAACGTTTTCTATCTTTCAGTGTACAAACAGGTCCACAAGCATCTGGTTTGAATGAGTGAATCAAACAACTGCAGCAGTGCTCCATGTTTCCTGTTTATCTGCAGCTGTTACAATGTGAATTAAAGGGTTGGTTCCTACAGAGAAAGATTCTGCTGTCTTTTATTCACAGACCGTATTTCCTGTTGAATCCATTTACTTTTTTTTAGAAATTTCCTTAAGATAGGCTGTGTTTTTTAAATGTACGTATCGCACTGTCTCCGCTGTTGTGCTTGTGTATACTTGTGCCTGTGCTTGGACTGCGTGATTCTTCTGTATTTCTGAGGTAGGGAGATCTCTCTGGTGGGAGTTGAGGAATACCTTCTACGGAAGAAACACGGTGATTTAAGTATAACACAGTCCTCACGTGTCTGCCAAATCTAACGTGTGCCGTTTGTGGTGCTTTCAGGGAAGGGAAGTCAACATCCCTTTGGTGCCATGAACCTCCCTCAGACGCCAACGGTGGCCCAGATTGGGATCTCAGTGGAACTGCTGGAGAACCTGGCCCAGCAGACTCCTGTTGCAAATGCTGCTGTGTCATCAGTAGATTCATTCACGGAGGTAGCTTGGTTGTTCTGTTTTCAGAAATTCTCTGCACTACAGAAGTCTTAAGAATTGAGCCTCTGAAGAACTAATTAAAAAAAAAAAAAGCTGCTGTGGGTGGCTACAGGATTGTAACCAACCTAACGGTTGTCAAATCACTTGGCTGGATGCTTTGATATTTTGAAATTACTTTTTCTTACGCTGGAAAACTGTCTCCTGTAGAGGACTGGATTTTGCATGCTCAGTGGAATCAGGCCAATAGAGCTGCTTGTGTCAATGTCACTCTACTGTAAAAATATTTATATCTCCTTATATGAGCAGCTATGACTAAGAGCATGTAAGAGACTGGCTCTCTGGTGATCTGTAGGTGCTGGAATTCCAGTGCAAAGAGTTGCAGGGATATGGTCAAAAATTACTCAGAAGTCAAGGCAGGCATGGGCATGGATGCGGACAGACATCCAAGTGTACCTCTGACCCTTGAGAAATCCTTCTGATGTAGTTCTGCAGAACTACAGGATCATGCCCTCTCCCACAGAAAGATGTGGGGGGTTATTTTTTCTTTTTTCTTTCCAGTTCTTTCCCTGTGGACCAGGCCTTGGGCTGCAACACTTGCCATTTTTTACCCAGCCTGTCTGTTAGTTTGAACCTCTGGAAATCCTCAGCCAGCGCTGGCAGTTAGTTGGCCATCTAACAGCAATTCAAGGCAAGCTAGATCTGCGTGGCAGGTCTTGATTTCCCTAACACTGATGGTTCTGGCATTATTTTCTACCATTTCAGAAGTTGGTGAGGCTTTTCTTGAGGCTTTTTTTTTCTTGCTCGCTTTCCTTACAGACACTTGCTGAGGTAGATTGGTAATTGAACAGTAATCCTGATAATGAAGCTGATGTCCTTTGGCAGTTTATACACATAATAGCTCCGAATAGGTAAGGTCTTTTGGAGAAAGGTATCATGACTAGGAGCTGACCGACAGCTATTTGTTTTTTTATAGTATGGTTAATTGAGCTTTTCTGGAGTTGTTAGGGGCAAATGGCATCTAAATAATATTTCTGATTCCACTGTATTTTTATAATAGCAGTAGTTAAGTCATGAAGTAATAATGTGCCACTTGAGGTCATTTGCAAGGTGACTGGTGGATTTTTCTGGCAATAGTATTTAAAGAAAAAAATTACCTCATGATTGCAAAACTTCTTTGAAAAATGTTATTTCCAGTTAGGTGGATTTTTCTATTAAAGAGTAGTAGCATCTTAACTGAAACTGCATATTGCTTTCAAGGAATGCAGTTGAGCCAAAGGTTGAAGTAATAGCTACTCCCATAGAGAAAATGTATAAAGTCATAGCTGAAGGAAACCTTTGAGGGAGTAGATAAGCAGAGGAAGGGGATATGACTGGGAGCAAGTTTGTGAATGACTAATGGCTTTTATTTAATACTTGACATCATCTCTTTATAACTGCTACATTATAGCAATAAAAGTATTTTTTAAAGACAAAATCATCTATTGCTGCTCTAAATTAAGGGATGGTTCTCCCACTGCATTTTTAGTACGTTTTATGAAGCTTTATGATTGTATGTATTTTTATATATATATTATTAAAAAGTTGTATGAAATAAAGTGGGACAAAACCAGAGTTCTGCATGTGAGTGGGTGAGACTGAGGGTAGGCTCCTGGGTTCTAGGGCATCAGTTCTTCCACTCCTTTTGTCAGAGCAGGTGGAGGGAAGCACAACACTGTGCATATATTGCCCCAGGCTCTGTTTTCCTCCGTCATTTCACTGTCTATGAAAATAGTTTGTTCTCCCACCAAAACAGTGCATACATTTTTTTTATTTTTTTTTTTTAATAAAAAAAACAGGGGAAAGAAGGAGGTACCATTCATAGGCTTATGTGTTTGTAGGCTGGCTGGGAATGTCCTACAGCTTCATCCTCTGCACACAGGGCTTACTACTTCTTAGCTTCTCTTTCACTCTTTTACTTCTTTATTCCTACAGTTCAGGAGTTTCCTGTGCATCTTTTTCGTATTTTCCCCAGCCAGACCTTGTGGCAGAGGATGCCAGGATAGCAGCCCTTCTGTGCTGAAAGCTAAAGGAAATATCCCAGTAGCTGGAGTCTGATAATGGGTCATAACGTAACGAGGCAGACTGCTGGCTTTTCAGCTGGTTTAACAACTACTGTCTTGCCGTGAGCTGGAATGGCAGCTTTTGACCTGGTCTACAGCTCTTCTGATAGTTTAATTTGGAGGAGAGGGACAGCTCTTGTCACTGCATCACTTCTTTGTCACGAGAAGAAAAAAAGCCGTTTATCCAGTTGGGTGAAATTGGGCAGGGAGAAGGCGAGTGAAGGTTCTGAAAATGATTTCTGGATGCTAGGTGGATCTGAGGGCAAGACTGACAGTTAGGAGGATTTGATCAATTTAAAATGGACATGCCTGGACCTACTATATCCACTCTTTCATTGTGTTTTAGATGATAACACTAATTTTATTTCATATAGGAGTTGCATATCTGTTAAACTTCTGCACAAAAATTCAAATTGAAAAAANTATCTCTAGTATAGAGATGTTCTGTCTGCTGTTTTTATATTTATTTGTCAGCATCTTCGTATTAGCTTTTTGTTAGGACAGTGTTACACAGCCTATGAAATTTTTTTGCTTATAGAAATGTCACCCTTGACATATCACAGAACAGTAGGGGTTGGAAGGGACCTCCAGAGATCCCCTAGTCCAGCCCCCCTGCGTGAGCAGCACCCCCAGAGCAGGGGCACAGGACCGCGTCCAGGCGGGGTGGGAATGGCTCCAGGGAAGGAGACTCCACAGCCTCTCTGGGCAGCCTGGGCCACTGCTCTGGCACCCACACAGCAAAGGAGTTTTTCCTCATATTCAGGTGGAACCTCCTGTGTTCCAACTTGTGCCCGTTGCCCCTTGTCCTGTCATTGGGCACCACTGAGCAGAGTCCAGTCCCATCCTCCTGACACCCGCCCTTCAGATACTGATAAGCACTGAGGAGATCCCCCTCAGCCTTCTCTTCTCCAGGCTGAACAAGCCCAGGTCTCGCAGCCTTTCCTCATCAGCGAGGTGTTCCAGTCCCTTGATCACATATGTGGATTTGGACTGTTCCTGGTTATGCAAATGATCTGGAGTCACAGGAAGACAGAACACACTGATATTGTCAATTTGAGCTTATTTGTTATGCTTGGTCTCTTCCTAGACATAGTTCTAGCATAGTTACATTGCCTAAGGATATGGGAGAGATGGAGAAATCATGTTCCTAGTTGACCTGGTTCTGTCACCACGACCCTTGAGCAGACATGCAGAAGTCTCTCTGAGAGTTGTTTTCCAGGTTTAAGAAATAACTGTCTGTGGGGGTGGCCCGTGTAGTCTGGAGATAAATGGCAAACTGCAGGAAGTCCTTCAGGATGTCAGAAAAATTCTGTCCTACAGTTGATCAGTTTAGCCCTCTCTAGCCTCTACAGTGTTAAACATAAACCCTTTTTTAAAACAGTATTTGCTCTCTGAACACCGTTTTATCGTTAATACAGATCTCATGAATATGTAAGTAGTTAACGTAAGCAATATATTTTCTTTGGGAGCATAACTTGATGCAGATCCCTTCTGTTTAGAAGGTAACTACACACTCCATGAGCAAATGTGGGTAAGGTCTATGAGACAAATCAAAGGGAAGACAGGCTAATGAAGCAGTGTAATGGCTGGTCGTTGCCTGGGTGATGCTGAATTTGCTTTTGGCTGTTCAAAACAGTGTAGTGAAGTGGCATATCAGCGGCGTAATGGATAAACTGAACATGTTTGTGTATAGAAATCTGTTAGTGTGATTACAGCCCCAGGAAAAACATTTTTTTGGCTCTGTTCATAAGTCTGTGAGTCATTATAATGTGTTTAACTATAGCTTGTAATATGTAGAGTATCAGGTCTCTGCAATGGGCTCACTGCAATGGAAATCTAGTAGTTTGGCTTAGAAATTCATTCATAAATAAGCCTTTCTCTAATTTGAGTGCGTTTAAAATCCTTTAGAGTTTCTTTTCTCATTTGAGTTGGGTTAGGAACTATAAGATGTAGGAGAACCTCTTTTTTTGTCGTCTTTGTTTCATTGGCAGTACCTTTTGATACCGTACAGCTTGGGTTTGTGAGGACCGAAAGGTGTTTTTAGGGTTTTGTAGCTCAAAGCCTGTTTGTTTTGGTGGGTTTTTGTGTTTGTAGTTTTGGTTTTTTGTTTTGTGGGTTTTGTTGTTTTGTTTGTTTGTTTTAAGAAAGTCACGGAAATCATACTTTCCCTATTTCTTCACTGTGGGTCAATAATGAATTCTGATGTTCGGTGTGTTTGTCGTTTGCTTGTTTCTGTGAGTATGGAGAGTGAAATTAGGGCAGCATGTATGCATACTTGATTCCATTATGTGTTAGAGTATTACTTTTCCTCATCAGATTTTTACCAAAACATTACTGTACATCATAAATGTCAAAGCTTGGTGAGGGTGGAAGAATAACGGGGACTACTTTGCCTCAAGGTTTCTATTAGAACTACAAGGCAAACCGATGCATAGCCTGGAGTGCAGAACTGCCTGCAGTCCCCTCTTCCTTGCCTGTGAGCGGGTTACACATTTGTTTGCTAGGAAGCAATCCTGAATTGGAGGCTGTGGTCTCTGTGCAAGCCTGCTCGAGTCTGTCAAGCCTGTTAGCTCGTGTCCGCTGTCCCGTGAACTGAGAAGTGCTGAGCTGGCTCTGTGCATCCTAGGCGGAGCAGCACTGAAGGGGTAGTACGGGGACAGCTGAACTGGATTCAGAAGCAGTGGCTACCTTGTCTTTCCTGGTATGCCGGTGTATCCCTAAGTGGCATGAGGTTTTATTGGTTTGGTTTTGCTGGAGTTTCTTCTGTGAGATACCTGGCCTGATCACTAGGATGACGGGCAGCCCCAGACTCACACTTCTACCTGCTCGAGCTTTGATTTCCTAGCCCAAACAACGTTACGCATAAAATAGCCACTTCTAATTCACTTACAATTTTACTAAGCTTGAATAAGCATCCTCTGGGATACCACTTCAATGAAATACGTATTGTTGTTGAAATACACAAGTCTCACTGTGAACATTCCTCATACAGAATCAGAAAGCAGGATTTGGGATTTACTCACTTCCTGGTGTGGAGTAGATGTAATTTACCATGTTCTCCACATAGACTTAATTATTTGTATAATTTTTTAAGCCATTTAACTTGCATATTTGCAACAGCTTCTGTTTTTCGGCTGTTTTGTTTGTTTGTTTTCTAGGTATGAGAACTTCCAGAGACGTCTTACACAGAACCCTCTCTTCTGGAAAACATAAATTGTGACATTTGAAGTCCTTTCTAAACAGTGTTACCTGAGAGATGCAGCAAGTAATGTCACTGAAGAGTTTTGGAGGGGAAAAAAAAAACCAATTAGTCTGAATAGACAAACTTGTAACTTTTGTATGACTCTTAAAAATTATTTAAAATTAAAGTCCATGAAAACTACTTGCCTACGTGTGTTTTCTAATTGAAGTACTTGGCTGCAGCAAGAAACCCGTGTTGCGTGTGCATGCGTAGAAATAATTCTTTTGAAACTGCGTTTAAAGTGGAAGAAATTACAAGATGAAAAATGGCAGCACTGTTTCATGCTTGTGTGATGTTTTGGGGTGTTTAGTTGTAAACAAAATAAATGTAGTGTTTCCTTCTTTACCTCATTCTGAAGGGTGGTCAGGCAACTGAGAATATGCTGATGGCTTTCCTGCTGGTACTTACACCGTAAGTTCCTTTACTTTGTGGACAATCAATACTCCTGTCCTCAGCTCATATAAAGGGTACAAGGGTATTTCCCTCTCTTTGGCGCGAAGACGCTGTTGAGCTTGATCTCGGGGCACCTGTCTTTAACTTCTCCTGTATGAAAGTGCACTGAAGAGACATCTTTGGGGAGTCTTTTCCCTGCTGCAAGTCAAATAGCTTTGAAATGGCTGTTAGGGGCCAGTTCACAGTTGTGGATTTGTACTTTGCAGCCCTGGACAGTTCGGTGAGGTGAGAGCTGCTGATTATTGACAGTGGAGGTATTTGATGGATTTGTCTTTCTCTTCAGCTTTCTCTAGTTATGGTGTGAAGAATGATGTGGAGGAGAAGAAAAATAAGCATAATGGTTCTTAGTATCCATATTTTTTCCATGAAAAAAATGGGTTATATCAAAATGTTGCAGTTATTTCAAGGATTTGTGGGGTATAGTTTCCATTGTTTGAGAGGAAGCCATTACGTTCTGCTTTAACTCATTGCAGTGCCGTGAACTGAAGCTTGTTTTGACTATCCTGTGAGCCTCTCTTGGTCTCCTTTGAATGCGCCTGTGATTCTACTCGGAACTTCCAACAGAGCATCTGCATAGCCTCAAAACAAGGAATGTAGTTCTAAATTCTTCTGGAGGGGTTCAGAGAAGCTGATGTCCCTTAGTTTGGTATGAAACTGTATCTTTTCTTCAGTAGTTTCCCCTATTTAATGCTCCAGAAGGCAGGTGTCCCTAGAAGTGCTGCAATGAAGGAACAGCTTTGTTTCCAAGCACCTTTGTCTGTTGTAGATGCCTTGCTTGATGTTTGAAGTAGGCTTGCCATCCCCGCTGTCCGTTTTCCTACGTGTCACGTTGGGACAGCCACGTATGAAGGAAGCAGTGAGAGAGAAAGCAGGAGGAGACCTCGTTTCCACCCCCACCAGTTGTTCCCGTGCAGAACTTCATGCAGAATTGTACATTCTACAGAACTATACGTGATAGAAGATGGGATCCGTACGTGTCACGTCTGTGAAATTCCCATGCCTTTTGTGAGAATTAAGTGAAGAAATATCTTAAATGCCCTCTTTGGGAGTATGGGAGAAGTAATTTCTTGGCAAACAGGAAGCCTGCTTGTAGGGGGATGTGTCCTGGGTCTAATGCTACAAAGGAGCTCCCTTCGTGACCCCAGTGATGGAGTTCCCTCTTTACAGATGCTGCGATGTTATTTGGGGGGGGGTACATACCCAAGTGAAGGGGAGGGTAAGATTAAAATTCAGAATGCTCTTGGCATATCGGAGAGCAAAAGGTCTCAAGTACACTTGGGATAAGGGGTGATAGTCTCCAACTGGAGCAAGGAGGATTTGCATTAGACTCAACTTCCAAACAGTAAGGATTAGTGAGACCTTAGAAGACGTGGACAGAGCTCCTCCAGGCACTGGAGTCCCGTCCCACGTAACTTGGTTTCCAGCTAAAGCCTTCAGGGCTGTTGAAGGCGATGGACTGCAGATTACTGGTAAGGTATCTCTGTGGCAGGATGAGGTCATTTGTGAAAGCTGCTGAGGGCATTTGGCGTCGTTCATGCAAACGGGTGTTGTCTTTTCTGCAGCCTGCAGTGTAACGCTGAACGTGGAGAATTTTTTCTTAAATCCCTCTGTGAAAGACCCACTAACTGCCCCATGGAGAAGGGGAGAGATTATTTTAAGGAGAAGATTAAAGGAAGTGTAACGTGAGAGCAGGCTCCTGAGAACACTGTGTGTCTCTTTGTCCTTGTTAGGTGCCTACGGCAAAGGTTAAAAGGCCCCTGTGCGGCATAGAGTACTGATCCATCTCTACTGTGGATCTGCTCTCCCTTTCTGGTGAACCGCAAGTGAAACTGTTCTCTCCTTTCCTAAGTTGGTTCGGGCACCAGGGAGTAAACGTTTAGGGAGGCCCTTCAGGATGCTGAATACCAAGTTCTGCCCATAGTGGTGGTGCTTCTCTCTCTCTCATGGAGCCTATTTGTTTTCTTCTGAGGAGAAACATCATCAGTAGATGGCTGTAGAAAATGTTACTCGCCTGTGCCAAAAAGGAACTTCACTTTTTCAGTCTGGGAATTCAAGCCCTTTTTCTTCTTGATTGTTCATGAAGAATATGGGTTGAATATATCAGAAACTTGAATTTGTGCAGGCAGGGTCAGTACAGAGATCCTAGGCTCTGTGAAATAAGATTGCTCCTCCAAAAGAGACTCCGCTAGTCTCTGGCATCTCCCAACCAACTCTTCACAACACGGACTAGATAAAGCAGGGGGAAAAAAATAGTATCACCAGGAGTGACACTGATTTGCAGGAACAAGTTGGACAAGTTCTAGTGGTCAAAAGGACTAGGACAGATGGGGAATTGATAGTTGTTTTTGTGACCTGACTAAGCATGTCTGCATGTCATTCTCATGTGAATCCTCACCAAGATGCTGTTTTAAGAGTGGTGGTGTTTCACGCTCACAGGGGCTCATCCAGCTCTTCCTTGCAGCGGTCCTGTCAAAGTAAAGGCAGTTGATATGAAGGAAGAACCAAGGGAGAAAATCAAGAGGAGAGAGTCCTCAGGTGAGCCTCCTGAGGAAATGGAGGAGGGTAACTGTGCCTTTGTACTCGTGTGACTGAGATGTTTCTTTTGGACATGATGTGTGTGAACTCTGGGAAGTTTTGAGTATGTGTCACAAAGAATTATGGGGGGAGTGTAGCAGACTTCTTTAAGACCCTTTAAGTCTGCTTCATTTTACTCCAGAGTCACCTTCCAGTGCACAGAGCTGTTTAGTAACTGAACGGAAAGAATTGTTCCAGAAGTAGAGGATTACTTCCTTGATTTGAATGAACCAGCTCATTTTGTCTTGAGAGCAATGTTCAGGGTCTAGCAATATTTTGTGAGAGGGAGGAGAGGTCCAAGTGCTCTCTGAATCAGTTTTCGATAGCGTCTGTGTGTTTGAGCTTTGTTCAACACTTTGAACTGCTCCCAGAGGCCAGTGAAGCTCAGAGGTGAGTGACCATGAAGGAACTCGTGCTTTGAGGTGAAAGGATGCTGCCTGACAAGGCAAAGCATAATTCAACCACCTTGTGCTCCCCAGAACCACACCTGGCTTCCCTTCCATGAGTAACTTTGGTACTGAAGGGTCCTAGATCTGGGCCTCCTGACCTCGATGGGAGTCTGGAACCAGAGCTGCACTGTACAGCTCGGGGTTTCTGTGCTCGGCTTTTGTTGGAGCAAAGGAGAAGGCACGTAGTTCTCCTGGAGATCTCCCTTGTGCAGCAGAAGCAGGTCCCCTGCCGTCAGCCATCAGCTGCGCAACTGACTTCTCCTGGCCTCGCTCAGACTCCTCCTGATGTGTATTTTTAGGAGACTGCCTGAAGTTTAGAGGAGCTCCTGGGAGGACAGCAAAAAAACCACTTGAAGCGAAACCTAAACCTGAACCCCCCTTCTTGGCCATTATATCAAAGCAATAGAGGCACACTCTATGAATTGTTGTATTTATAGTGCCACCTTTAATTGTAAAAAAAAATAAAATAATTTAGGAAGATGGATGTTGATCCTTAAAAGAAGCCTTATGGGTGTATTCACTGTTACTTTCAATTGCTTCTGTTGGATCTTTCTGTAACGGGGATGAGTTACTCTCTTTTTACATTGTGTGCTTCAAGTCCCCGTGCTCACGAAATACTTCAGACTGCTGTACCCAGATAACTGTTAAGCTGTTACGGGATAGAAATGCTCAGGTTTTCTAGATCACTGACTGTAGTAGGAGGGCTTTTCCTTTCTGCCGGCAGAGCTAAACAACTCTGACAGGAAGGCTGAAAACAAAGGTGAGAAAGGCCGGTGAGCAATAAAACCCTTTGTCCCCCTCCAGACACTCATCCTCTGGGCTGTTGTGTTTCTGTGCTCTTCCAGGAGATGGAGAAGCTCACTGTGGAGTGGCGTTTAAGAACAGTCCTGACAGCTGCTGCCCAGTAGAAGAGAAAAGCAACTGCAGATTGAGCAGAATATGAGGCTCAGAGGGCAAAGAGTACACACGGGACCCAAGTACCGCAAGCATTTGAAAATATTCTGAAAAATAGCGCTTTTTTTCTCCCCCCAGGGGAAAGCTAAGGTTTGAAGCTACCGAAGTCATGGTGTAAGACTTGGTTTAGCAGTGCCTAGGAGGTGACTTCTGTCTCTCAGGCTTGGCAGCTCATGATCGGGAGAGAGCAGCTCTCACTCCAAGTCAGAGGACGGGGAGAACAGCTTGCTGTGACAAAGCGTACCGATGTTCTCCTCTTCTGGCTCGGTCCTCCTGGGCCCAACGGGATGGCTCTTGATTAGGAGTGCAATTTCTGCTAGCGAGATGGCTTCAGCCAGTCGCATCCAGACATCTCGTAGGGGGATAGCTACAGTTGGCCCTCCTGCTCACTTAGACCTAGATTAGCTTGATCAGAAATACTATTTTGAAGAATATATCGTGGTTTTGTAAATTACTTTCTGTAACCAAGAACTAGGACTCACTCCCAAAACCACCGGCATGAAAACAAAATTTTTTATTGACTTCAGTGGCTGAGGAACAAAGCCTTTAAGGATTCCTTTATCGAAGGAATACATAAATATTATCCTTTATTCCTTTATCCAGTATCACTTTATCAAGTGAAGTCAGCCTTAGGAACATATTCCTTTCATGCCTTTGAGACTACTCAATGACATTTCCTGTTTTCACACCTCAGCCTAAAATGAAGTCTTTCCTTGTGTAATAGCCGAGGACCCCACCAGAGAGACTCACGAGAAAGAAAGAGCGTGAGCAAAACCTGGGGACCACAAGAGAAGAAA
Source organism: Anhinga rufa (assembly GCA_013400875.1). Lineage (NCBI taxonomy): Eukaryota > Metazoa > Chordata > Aves > Suliformes > Anhingidae > Anhinga > Anhinga rufa. The sequence continues at coordinate 1,115 of VZTV01069183.1, read as the reverse complement.
AACAGAAGTAAAGACCCAGGAAAGCTGTATAAGAACTGCTTCTGAAAAGTAAAATTAACTACGTGCCAGGTAACTTAGAGACGAAGCTCTGAGTTGCTTCCCAGAAGCCATGTAACAGGCCCAAAACCTCAGCTACTTGGTGTCCCGCTCAACCAAGGACTCAACTTCCTTAAAGACGTGTCTGTAGGCTGTTTGTGGAGAAGCAGCAATGAGGGCAGTTAGCAGAGGCCCAGGCTGAACTCCCTCGTCAGAATGGGTCATTAGGCTCATTCTGTGACCTGTCAAATCCTGCCGTAGGATACGGTAGGTTTGTTACGCAGGTGGCAGATGCCTCACAGAGCTGATGGTGTCAGAAGCGGCATCAGAAGACGACAGAGGGACCAAATGGAAGCCAGAGTAAAAGCCTTGTTCAGTTGTGGCACGGCACTGAAGGCCGCTGGTGGTCATTGCTCAGGTTCTCACGCTTCTAAGGAAGCATCTGCCTGGTACGGAAGTAAAATAATTACCACTTCTTAGGCCTTTGCAAGGTCTCACTAGTTGAGAACTATGTGTCAGCATGACCTAACAGCCCCACTGGGTCAGCATGATTTAATTAACGTAGGAGTGAATTATTTGTAAAAACAAGGTACTGTCTAGAGCTTCCTTATCTGACTGTCTGGAGTATCCCTATATGAAGTAATCCATGTGTTACTGCTCTTTGTTGCAATTTGCTATAGTCCTGCTTATCTGACACAGCTTGGTGAAGAATGAGCTGTATAACCTGAAGGTATAGAAACTCTGTAAGGATCTGTTTTGGGCAGAGTTTATAGCAGCAGACTGTCACTCTGCTGCTCGTGTCTTATCTCCTGTAGCTGAAGCAACAAACTGCTTCTGTCTGACCTGGTCAAAACTGCATTCTGGTTATTCCATGATGCTGGTGGGATTGCTGTTGTTTGGGCTTCGGGAAGCCAGACTAGACCATGTGGGTGGGATGGGTAAGTCCCCACAAAGCACAAGCTTTGTGACTGCTCTTGCCCTGGCTCCAGTCTTCAAGGCTGTAAATGAATATATGTAATCATATGCATTTTGAATAATTCAGCAGTATGTATCAAGAACAGAGGAGCCAGGAGACACGC